>JAHDVE020000021.1:0-90613 GCA_022606495.2 Halesus radiatus
CACATCGGTAATGCAAATTTAGATGCATTCATTCTGCTTTAGTGACATCTTCTCCCTTCCATTTTAAGACCTTCCTCCGTATGTTGGTTCCATGCGTCCAAACCATTTAAGCGTCTCTTACAGAATACTGTTACAAATTTACTTAAATCTATCACAGGTGCACATCGGTAATGCAAATTTAGATGCATTCATTCTGCTTTGGTGACATCTTCTCCCTTCCATTTGAAGACCTTCCTCCGTATGTTGGTTCCATGCGTCCAAACCATTTAAGCGTCTCTTACAGAATACTGTTACAAATTTACTTAAATCTATCACAGGTGCACATCGGTAATGCAAATTTAGGTGCATTCATTCTGCTTTGGTCCTTCTTTTGCCAGTTCCACGCTTCACCACCACTCTCTGTTTTGGTATCAGAAATCCATGGTAGACCTGCTAGCCTTACTTCATTCGAAAACTTTTAATTAGCCAACTGAGAGTCTGTATGGAAGTATAATAATGCTTTCAAAGTAAAACCACTTTTTTTCATTTCATGTAAATGTACACTTTTTTTGTTTTGTTATAAGAACTGGCTTCTTTTGAATTTATAAAATATAATAAATATATTTCAGAAATAACATTATATTTACATTTTTGTTTGTACTCGTGGAACTCATATTTGCTTCAACATGTATTTTTGTCATTACACTTTCGTCACATGGTTTCATTTAAGAAACTCCCCTCATCAGGATAAACAATATACATGTAGATCCTTACACAATAAATACACCGTCTGGAGCCAGTGAGACTATGGCATCCCCATTTCCTTCCGCTCCCCCATATCATTCAGCCTCACAACATCCCTATTTTTACTCGATGAACAAATATGACTATTTAGAATTAATGAGTAAATGACTGAATAGTGCAATCTGATAAGAAGTTGTACAAGAATTACATTTAAAAAGAAAGTCATTTAGTTATTTTTGAGGACAACTATAACTTCAATCATTGCTTCATGTTTTTTTTAATGTAATTTACAATATACACATTTTGGATGTTCCATGGGAAGATTATTAAAATATTTATTTAAAAAAATGTTGTTTTACATTTGATTAGTACAACATTTTCGAAAAATGATGCTGTATCGGAATCTCAGCGACAAAATATTTTTAAAATTTGCATGGTATTTTATTGCAAATTTGGAAAATTGTGGTTTTTGTGAAGATATCTTCTATTTTTGATACTTTGAATGTATTAAAGAGCGTTTTGGATAAGAATATGGAGGTTTTTTAAAAATTACTTTGATGATTACTTATTAAACTAATTACTTTTTACATTCTTCGTTCATCCGCTATACGTGTCTAAATCATACAGGTTTCTTTTTCTAAATTCGTAAATTATGCTTATATCAGATCTTTGCCTTAAATTTTGAAATTCATCAATGAATCTACAGGCAGATTAATCAACATTTTGTTTTGCGTTTATGAGTCGAAGCTGTCCAAAAAAACCCGCCGTCACCGAGAAATCGGGGTACCCACATGGCGTATGCAAAACGCCGGGTCTTTTGAGGCATTTAAAAAAAAAACAAAAGGGTTTTCAGAACACAAAAGATTTTTGAAGGGTAGATCGGGCCAAGCTTGCGCAGCGGGCTGGCTGGATATAATAAAAATGTATAACGCAATGATTGTTGTCGAGACAATGGAAATCCCTAAAACAAAGGAGTCGCGCGCCGTATGCTGTCTGCCCGGCTCCCTCGAAAGGGTTGTTTTTTATAATTTTTATTATTATTACATTTCATCCCTTTTGGATGAACTCTCTTTCACATTTACTGCGGAGGGCAGAGAAGGGGTGAGTTTTAAATGCTGCGGTGATACTAACAGTCAGATAATATTTATCTTGTTTTGCGTTTCTTTAAAACGATGAACGTTATTTGTCGCTTGATCGGAATGTGGTGTTTTTTACAAATTTTATGTAAATTAATTATCTGACGGAACTAATGACCAAATAATGATTACTAATTATAATTAATTATGAAAGTTCAATTCCCAACAATGCGAAGAACAAAACAACTTTTTATTTCATATGATTACAGCCACATAAAAATATCAAGGTGTGCATCATGAAATACTCGTAAATAACCCAAGAGGAAGAAGATGGAAGTAATTTTAGTAATCCAGAAGTTAAAGGAGTAAGTCTGATAATAATTACAATGTTAAATGACGTCATAACATAGTGTGTTTATGTCCAATTTCCAAAGTTATTTAAAGATTTAGAGTTACCTACTTAATTGCTCCGCGCTTCGATAATCCCCCGTTACTGAAAATGATGTTAACAATCATGAAACCACTAATTAGATAATACGCACTAGAAATCCCTTCCATGTAGATTTGAAGGCAAACCGATGTAGTCACTTTGGTTCTTGCTCCGAGAGAACCAATGAAAAGAGCTCTGTCTCTCTTACAACCTCTGCATTGCACATTGTCATTCCATTTCATCACTCATAATACAAGTAGGAACATCTCATAGCTATTTTCCAGGAGAGCTAAATAATCGTTTTTTTTTTGTGGAATCTTATACATTTTATTACATGTTTCTCTAATGGGGTAAATAAAAATTCTTAGTTAATACCTCATTAGCGAAAAGTTTAATGATAATGTTTAAGAATCCGGAAAAAAAAGTTTTTTGTATTGTGGGCGACGATTAGATGAAACGATGATGATATAAAAATATTTTTTTGTACTGAAAACTTAAGGCCCGAATGGTCACAAAACACGCCCACTTCACATTTCTTGTGTGCTTCTTATTCTATGTATAAAACAGAAATTCAACGAAAAGCATTTTAAAAGGGCCGTCCATTAAGGGCCATATTTCACAATTTAAGTTGAGTTAACAGTTCCGTTTTAAATTCCATTTAACACATGAACTGTGCGTCAAATTGTCTCATCCTCGGAATCACGTGGGAATTTCACGGCTTATAAATTTCAATTAGAAATTGGTTTCAACAGAGTTTAGAATGTCCGTAAATACGGACAATCAACTGACAGCTAAAAAGATAAATCTCCATAAAAATTATTAAGAAATATGCCTATTTTACAAACAAATTCTATGAACAAAAACGGTTTTTTAACAATTATGATTTATGGAAGACGCGGGTAAAATATTAAGATTATTAATTTGAATAATCAACTAACCACCACGTCGTTTCCCCACAGAGGCAGGCAGGGACGTAGACTGCCTCACAACTATGCCTTTGCATACAGTCCATACTTCATCTATATTGGTATATCGCATCATCTTAAGGGGAACGGCTGCGCGCCCTGTTTCATACAAAACTTTATTTTGTATTTGAAAAGGAAAGACGTATTTAAAAAAAAATTAAAGGTTTCGTAAATCTCTAGTACGGATGAGAAGTATTTTATTTATTTTTGTTTTAAATTATGAAGAATACGCCATGAAAAAAAATCAATTTTCGTAAATTTAGAGGCAAATTAGAAAATTATTTGCGGGTATATCGTATTTTAAAAAAAAATATCGTATTTCCTATGTAAATGTGATTACATAAATAAAAATATAAAAATAAAACATTTAAGAAAAAAACATTTTTTCGGGTCGACATTTTAAATTATGTACGGAAATTTTTTGTTCCAACGTTAATTTGTCGTTTTTAAGTTAATATAAAGTCCACCATAATGCTTAATGTAATATTGTTTTAAATTTTATGTTTCATTATATTTTCAACGCAGATGGGGTAAAACTTTTTTTTACATCACCGTTAGCCCCCAAATAATTGTTAAACGTGCCTCTAAAATCGTGAAAAATCAATTCCTTTACTGGCCCATATTTCGTAATGTAAAACAAAAATAAATAAATTACTTCTCATCCGTACTAGATATTTACTATAATTTGTGATAAAAATAAAGATCATTAGGTTTAGGTGAGTATTTTGGCCTCAAATCCTAAATTAAGTTATGCATGAAACAGGACGCGCAGCCGTTCCTCTTAAGAGGAATGGCTGCGCGCTAACGGTGATTAAAAAAATTAATCCGCTGTGAAAATATAAAATTTTAATTTAAAATAAATATTAAATTTGACAATTATTGTGGACTTTAAATTAAATTAAATACGACCAATTTACGTTGGAACTAAAATTTTCCATACATAATTTAAAATATCGGCTCCATAAATAGATAAACCCCTAAAATTATGATTTTTTATTCCATACTAGATATTTACTAAACCTTTAAAAAAAATCATTCAGTTTTGACGGGTAATTTGGCCAAATCTGATATCTCATGATATTATAAAAATAAATGCAATTCTTTACACCACTTTAAGAAATAAAAAAAAATCAGTTTCATGTAAAATCAAGATTTAAAATTAGTTTTACGAAAATTAAAATATTCTTATTTATCGTCTCCTGTAAAGTTTTCATTTTGTGGCTTAAAGGGTTTTACCTGTTTAAAGTCGATATCATAAATTATATTCTCATGTCACCACTTACTCCGTCCATCCGCTCTATATATCTAAATCCTATAAGCGTTCCATAATTTATTCTTGTTTGTAACACTTATACCGGGCTCACTTTCTTTTACATTCCTAAAACAGAGGAATGTGTAATTTTTTACCACACACACTCCTCTGGGATATGATTTCTACTGCATTCAGTGTGTTTTTATCCTTCCTTTGCCAGTTCTGTGACTATTTTACGAATAGAATTCTCGTCGGTACCTACCGACCTAATGTATTTTTTTATGATAGAGCTTGTATTACATCTATGGTAGTATTTTTTGTATAATTTCCGTTTGCATTCAGATTTCTGCTGATGTAATTATTGCAATATCGGTAGAGCAAAAAAATAATCTAAAAAAACGTGCTGGTTTCAACCCTTCCTCGGTGGGGGTCGCACCGCGTGCAATATTCTCGCATTATGACATTTTGAATTTGCATACGGACCCTTGCGATGTAATTTTTTTATCACTTAGTTGTCCTAATTAATAAAAAATGTTGCGACGGTTAAATTTGTAAAAAATAAAACAAAAAAAAACTGCAGCTGACGGTCGCGGCTTCGACTGACATTTTTTTCTTGTCGATTGAAAAGAAATTTGAATATCACAATCGGATTAATCCAGTAGATAAAATTGCAATTAAACAATTCCGCAGACCTTATTCTTTTGTTGAAAAAATCTGTACAAAGCGTTTTTGCAAAAAAAAATGCGAATGTTCCAATGTACATATTATGTGAAAATGAACGTCATCGAGTAGTAATGGATGATTAAAACTTGAAAAGGGTAAATAGGAAACTTTAGTATTAGCCTCAAAGATGACTCATGAAGAAAATGCCGATTTTAACGCAAAAAATAGGCAAAGAGGTGTCGTTCCTTGGAAGAATTAGGAAAAATTTTAATAAAAAAAGTTTACTAACTTATAAAACAATTGTCGCACCACACATAGACTACTGTTCTAGTGTTTTCTGTCTAACTAATCTAGGTATCTTAAAAGAATTCTAAGTAATCTCGAATAGAGCAATGAGAGAAATTTTAAAGTGTTATAAATATAAATCAATAAAGATAATGCTCATGGAATTAGATGTAATGAGTCTTAAACAAAGAGTTTTGTATATCACTAAAATTTTTATTTTAGTACAAAGAAATTAACACTTTACTACCACCATACTTTAGAGACAAACTCCGTTACAATAAAGACTTGCACACACACTACACAAGACAGAAAGAAGATATTAGTCTAAAATAAAGAAACAAATCCCAAACACAAAATTGTTTACTATGTAAAGGCACTAAAATGTAAAGATTACTTCCCAGTGAAATAAACAAGTACCTAGATTAAACATATTTATGTTAAGATGTACAAATTATGTATGTAATAGCTTTTAGAAATAAGCAATATATAAAATAAAATGTAAAGATATGTAATTTAATATCAGATCACGAAATATTTTAAGATTAATAAATAAATACGGTATGCAGAAAACCCATTACATATCTCTTTAACGTAACGCGTTTCGATAACACGTCAATTCCATAAAATTACATTCATATTATTTTTCGTATTAGATGTAAAGTATGAATACGCTTAATTTCGGATTGAAAATGATGTTTGCACGATATTATGTCAATAGGGTTTGAATTTGGTTTTTGCCAAGATGTACTCGATCCTGTTGGCAATTAATTGCCAAACCTCTGATTCGATAATACCAAACTTTCTTATGTAATGTATTCTTTTAAAATTAACGTCATAGAGTATACATATTTTTTTGTCAGGCTTTGCCCAAATAAACAGTTTTGTAATATGTTCTATTGAAATAACTCAAATCACGGACTCTATCAAAACTTTGTTCAGAACTTAACTCGTACTATATGAGACTATGAATGAATGTTTTGCTTTTTGCCGTTGCTTTTTTCATATGTATGCAATATCCCTTTTCTGTAATATATATATTTGTTGTTTCTCAATTCGTATTATATATAGATAATGTTTTCTTATAATTGGATAGTAGTTTATAAACAAATAAAATTAATAAAAACGAACAAAAAATCTTTTTATAATTATTTTTGTATTTTTTTCTTCAAATGGTATAAAATAATTTTGTGGATTCATATTTATTAAATTATTAATAATTGTTTAAAACCACTCTATTTAATATGTAAATATCTACATGTTTCAGGGGCAAAGCTTCTCTCTTCAGCATAAACATTTTACGTACTAAATACAGTGGTTTTAAACAAATAATTATTATTGATTAATTAATGAAAAAAATATGCTTTGTTTACACCACTTTACATCAGGAATATATGATTATAATATAATATATATGTAAATATTCCAGATGACAGCATTGCTGTCGAAATATGTAGATGTTTATGTATATTTATAAAGTGGTGTAAACAAAGTATTTTTTTTAATTAATCAATTAATAATGACGCCACAAAGTGAATGCCAATCATTTGAAGAAATTATAATAATAATTAATTTAATTTATGTATTCATTTTTTTTATTTTAAAATTTATATATTTATTCTCAGTTTTTACAGATGTTCAGAATAAAATTTATATATTTATTCTCAGTTTTTACAGAAGTTCACAATTAAATTTATATATTTATTCTCAGTTTTTACAGATGTTCACAATTACATAAAAACAATCCAGTTATAAAAACTCAGTGAATATCCACAAATTACATAAAATAATAAATAATCAGACAAAGGATACACAAAACATTGCGTGACTCCTTTTGTCTGTACAATGGTCATCGATTCATGAAAAGTCTGCATCATGCAAACATTTTGTATCTAAAATTAAAAAAAAGCCTTAACAATGCGCAGTGGCACCCATTGTGTATCTAACTACAATGCTTGTTTTCAAATAAGGTTAATTTCGTAGGAACATTTTTGATATCTCAATGTTGATCTTAATGACTCATTGCAAAGCTCTAAACGCTCTAACAGTAGATATTCTTCAGTACTCAACCATCGCATTGTTATTATAAAGTAATTTATTCACTTTTATGGCTTCATTATACATAAACGTAAGCCTACACAATATTGTGAAAAGCGTGTGCAATTATCCTGTTAGTTATGGGTAATAATTATAAAAACGTAATTATTAGCAATAATATAGTCTACGGTAATATGTAGATATGGTTTATGTTTTCATACACAATTCGTAAACCTAAGTCGAAGTGCAGTTCAAACATCGGTATGGATTGTGTCCCGTTTGATGTTAGTTAAATAAAATGAGTTCTCCATTAATTTATACTCGACTCTACTTTAGCAAATCACCATCGGACGGACGAGCCTTTCGACGTGGTGGCTTCAGTTATTACTCGGCAAACCAGTCGTGTGGGGCGGCCTGTTACTTAGTGGAAAACCAGCAATCACTCAAAGATTAACCAGACCATTAATATGCATATTGTCAGACTCAATGATGAATATACATATATTATTATTACTAATAAATTCAAACTTTAATATTATCTTTACCCGTTAGGAAAAATATGATATAATTCTATGTTGTTTTTCTACTATCTACGATTAATAATAAAAAAAAAAGATTTTTAGTGTAATGCTTTAAAAACTTTTAATTACAGATCGTGTAATAATTTTCACTGATTTGCGTGATGTACACAGACGTTCGAATTAATAGACGTAACATAATAGACAGATTTGACTACCATTTCAACGGCTGGAGGCAACTACGTGACAACCTAAATTTGGCACCAGGCGGGTTCACGCATTTATCATTCATGTCTTGACTGGCGGCGAGTGATCATTCGAAGTTAAAAGGAATAAAATAATATTTATGATCGTGCGCATTCAAACGTTGTAAACATAGAACTGCTAAAGAGCATTGGCGTGCAGCCCATACAGGCTGAAAAGTTGTTACTTCCTTAATTTCTGGAAAAAAATTTAAAAATCTCTAGATCCAAGGAATTTTAGTGTCATCATCATTCTACCCTGAGAAATTGTTTCTACTTGGCAAATATCTATTTTTAGCTACAACCTCCATTGAACGGTCCTTCAAACGTGTGTGCTCCTCGCGTTAATTGTGTTTAGCTTGCTTCATGAAGATTCACACAAATACACGATGTATCAAAATAAGTCGCAAAGTTATGGAATATATTGGTTGACAATTCGAGAAAAACGTTTAACTTTTTATGGCTAGTAATTTTTGCAAAAGAAGAGTGTTATTTTTACTTTGATTATGATACTCTCTCATTAGTGGAAATTTTATTGTTTTTGTTGTTAAAACAAATCCGTAGTTAAAATGTGTTAACGTAAATTCGAATAGTTCAAAATTACCAAAAAAAAGAGATAAAATGATTAATGTCGACAGCTACATAATATGACCAACAAATAGCGTAGCAACTTATAGGCCTCTTGTCAGAATACGTGCTTATAGGCATTTATATGAAAAATTATAATCGAAACCTGAAAAACTACAACTTGCCATTGGATAAATAGCACTGCACGCACCTCGTAAAGAGAACAATCAAAACTATCGCATTACATTCCACAGATAAATAGTTTTTTAATGGTTTTTTTAAATTCAATTAACAGTTTTAATGTTCGGCGAAATTGCAGCCGTCCATGTTTCTTTCATGTGATTTTGAAAGATGGAGATTTGCCATAAATTCTGCACAATTGTAAAAAGGATGAATTGACCTTCAGCAGATTTGATTGTAGAGGAGTACTAATACTTTACAGTCCAATGCGAGTTCCCTGCAGACTGTCGGGATATATTTATTCGCAAATCAAATGACAGTGACCCGCCTTAGCTCACCCCTCGCCCCACTTATTTTGGTTTATCGCCCCTTCGTGTAAAGGCATCTCTGCTCTGTGGTGATGTATGAATTTTTATTTTTATTACTGCCATCTGCAGTCTGTTGACCACACTCGACGTTTGAGAATATCGCTGATGCCGGGGCGCAATTAGTTTAAGGCTCACATATTTCTTGTCCTTTCACGGGTTAGAATGTACAAGTAATTAGATTTCAGCGCATGACAATTCTCACATCATGGATATGGTTAAAAATGTATGTAGCTGTGGTGGAATTCTACACTCAAGTCTCTATCAAATTCAATCTATCAATCGTAGGTCAATAACCCAACAATGTATCAGCGCGTGTTTAATTAAATTACATAATTAATGCACATGAAATGTTAATTTTGTTTGCTGTCGATAGTGAAATAATTGGATACATTTTTTTCTGTATATAATATGTTACATTAAAAAAAAATCAAAATAACGGATCTGGTTTGGTTCGATATTGAATTGCAGGCGAGAACTTATTGCAGTTGGTATGTTAAAATCGTATTTACTGCGAAAATAAAAACATGAAAATATTATAAGAATTATGTTGGTCTATTATATGAACGTTATTTTTGTCTTTTCATTGTAAAGAGGAACGGCTGCGCTGCCTGTTTCATACATAACATAATTTTAAATTTAAGGCCAAAATACCCATTCAAACTGAATGACATTTTTTTTAATGAAATGTTTAGTAAATATTAGTACGTATGAGAAGTATTTTTGTTCTAAATTATGAAGTAAAGGCTATGAAAAAAAATCAATTTTCATAATTTTTGAGGGAACTTAGAAAATTATTTGCGGGTTTATCGTATTTTAAAAAAAATACATTAAATTTGCTATATAAACATGATTACGTAAATAAAAATATAAAGTAAAACATTTAAAAAGTATGTATATTTTTTCGGGTTGAAATATAAAATTATGTACAGCAAATTTGTGTTTCAACGTAAATTAGTCATTTTTAATTTAATTTAAAGTCCACCATAATGATAATTATAATTTTTAAAAATTTATTATTTTATATTTCATTATATTTTCAAAGCAGACGGCGTAAAACGTTTTTTTGAAATCACCGTTAGCCCCCAAATAATTGTTAAAGGTGTCCCTAAAATCGCGAAAAATCACTTCCTTTAATGGCCTATATTTCATAATGTAAAACAAAAATAAATAAATTACTTCTAATCCGTATTAAAAAAAGGATCTTTAGGTGAGTATTTTAACCCCAAATCCAAAATTAAGTTTTGAAAATATGTTTGCTCTCATTAATGTGTGAAATACTCTACTTTCAAGATCTAATTAGTTTACAGATCTGAATAGACAGACTGAAACATTTGTGCAATACCCACCTATTACATGTATCCCAAAAAAATAAAATGGATTTTTCAACAGATGTAACAATTACTTTATGGTGTCATTTTTAATCTAATGAATAAGAAATGTTTGATTTAAAAAAAAAAACAAATATAATCAATATATAAATACTATATATTTTAAATAACAAGAATAAAGACGATATTTTAATTAAACGTGGGGTCATACATTAATTTGTAACGATTGTAACTTTTTTTACATGGGAAAGATTTTAAGAAATTATAACACTTGTGTTAGGGAGCACCAAGGGTGTTTAAGTAAAAATAACTATTCTGAATTTGTCAAGCATGTTTTGCAAACAAATCATTATTTCGACATAAAAAAGGATTAAAAAATTACATACGCATACAGCTGGTTTACAAATAGTAAAATAAAAAAAATTAGACATTAGAAAAAGCGTTAATAGTCAATTAAATATTATTAATAATTAAATTTAAAAAATTGAATTTCTATCTCTTAAATTTATTTTTAATTAATTACTTACCTACTTTTCATCTCCAATTGTTTGTAAATTGTCTATTCTCGCCATATTAATTGTCTATGTTTATTATTTGTCTATTTTTGTCGTTATTTCTTAGATTGCTTTGCATTCTGATGAGGGAAGCCTCGCTCCCGAAAGTTGATATTTTCATATTAAATAGTGGTTTACACGAAATATTTCTTAATCATTTGATCAAAAGATTTTTTTTTTCATAATTGGAAAAATATATACATACATTAAATATTACGTATCTACAGATTGGATCTAAAATAAACATTTGACACCTATGCTTTAAAATCATTTAAGTAAACGCTATTTGTGAAAAAAAAAAAGAAAATTAACTGTATTTATGAACCATGTAATATGGTATTTTTAGAGCTTTTTCCTCAACTAGTTAATAAGACATGAATGGTGCACTTATGGAACGTATTTCAGCTAAATATTGACACAACGAAAATAGTTACTTACGAATGCCAGTAAAGCGCGGAAGTTAACGTGTATCTTATTGTAATCGATCAATTAGAATCTTGACTTTCATTTGTCTTTATCGATATTTGAGTTTGAACAGTTCTTCGATACATCCGACATGAATCAAACACAGCGATTCAATGAATCGGTACCTGGAATATAAAAATGAATTTATTTAGAACATAATTTTGTGCAATGATTGCTTTCTATTCGTATTGAAATGCCGGACTTTGTATTACGATTTTTATATGTCAACGATTGGCTCATGGTAAAATTTCATAAGGTAGTTTTTAATTCGATATTTGTGTATGTGCTTTTGAGATCTATGCAATTGAAGTACACGTGTAGGGGAGAGGTCCGAAACATGGACAGACTCGCACCCTGGTCAATCGATTCCCGTTGGTCATCTATTGAAAAATTTTAAAAATTAAGTCGTAATAAATGTCGGTACATTGTTTTTGTGAAAAATTGCAAAATGATTTATACATTTTTAAGCCAAATTCTTTAAATTCGGAATTTAAGGTAAGAGATTAATAATTATTTATATTCATGCTTCTGTTTACTGACTTTATCGGTTCTTAAAAAAGATACTATTTTCCAAGAAAAACTTAATGTCAAAAACGTTACTGTCATTTTATTAGCATTCCTGTGCATCACGTGCTTTGGGCCATGACCAAAGTTCGTCATATTAAATATATCTTAATTAATTTGTTTTGTATTTTGTGATTTGAAGATGCCAAGGAGTAAACATAGTATTAAAAGAACCAAATATGGATCCCGCTACTATTGCTGATACTACTGCAAATCATATTTTTTTGAAAAAATAGCCAATTAGATATGGTGCTGCGGAATTTCGTTTGTAGGACTACGTCATCTGACTTTCCAAAAACAGCGTTCAGTGAAGATATTGCTTAACGTAATTTCTCATATTATATTAAAATTATCGTCTATCTATAAAGGTCTTCGTTATGATCTGTCTTTAAATTGGCAGTATCAAATAATGTAGTCTGTGTATAGGAACCATTACCTACATCAAACGTCTTGTGTGGTAATGTGCAATTGATGCACCAGGAGCGGCTCGCAGTGATGGTTCCAAACATATGAAGACAAATTGTTTTTGTCAGGAAAATTGAATAAAATATCTAATAAATTACTTTGTAATAAGTTATATAAAAATCATAATGATTCCCGGTCATAAAGTTATAAAAATTGCTACGATATTATTAAGAAATTTAATGCAAATTAAATCGATAGCCCTCGGGAATGTCTCTTTGGAAATATCATGTTTTTAAATAGGAAAGTTAATATTGCAGGGCCGACTTAACTGCCATAGCATTGCTCTGTGAGGCAAATTTTGCGGTTGCCAATTTTTGGTGGGAGATTTAGGTAAACTGACATTTGGTAATAATAATAATTATTTACCCAGATATATTGTATATATTTAGATTTTCACAAAAAATACGAAATAAGCATTTATTTATAAACAAATAAGTGTTTATTAAAATGGTGTTACCTTAATTAAAAATATATATAATATGCTCTTTCAACTTCCCAGCATCGACACGCAAAGCCCTCTATAGAGTGCCATAACAACGGTTACATGACGAAATTACGCAGGCGTGAATTTCACCTAGCAACGGAATTACCCACGGACGGAATTACACGTGGAAGAAATTACGCATGGAGAAAATACTTTAATTACACGTACTGGAATTACACTCATCAAAAAAATCGTTTTTAATAGGATTAAATTTTATGGTGTAAAATTTGGTTATCTGCTAAATAAATTTAAGAATAACAGAAGAGAATGTATGAGGCGTTGTATGAATGTGAATGAAGCAAGAAGAGTATGCCAAGATCGAGTTGTTTGGTGGTCCGTCCTCTCTGCCTACCCCTGCGGAGAAACGGCGTGATGGTTAGTTAGTTAGTAAATTTAAGCGGTTCCGTTAGATTCGAATCAATTACATCTACTTTAATTACACCTACTGGGGTTATTTTAAAGATTTTCGATTTTGTACAAATTTTTCGTGATTATTTGGTATATTAACATATACAAGATTATTTTGTATAGTAAATAAAATGAAAAATCTGAGGGATGTAATAAGCGAACCTTACCAATATGCTTTTGGTAAATGTGATTATTAAGGGGATGTTCGAAGAATTTGATTTATTATGAATATGATTTGAAATTTATTTGCATATACCTACTTCAACACTATAAAATTTAAATCTGTAAAGAAATTAATTAAGATATATATTAATTGTGTAATTCCAGTAGTTGTAATTAAAGTACGTGTAATTATCTCCATGTGTAATTTCGTCCATGGGTAATTTCTTCCGTGTGTAATTCTGCTAGTGAAATATTGGTACGTGCCTGTTTAATTTCCTCTCGACACTCATACCATAAACACGCTCTGCGCTGTGGATACAGATATGTTTATTTTTTTAGTTAGGTTCTGAAGTAATTTTTGGTGAGAAAAGGAACTCAAGCCGCCACTGGTAACAGCATCAAGTCGTGTTGGCGTAGTTTTATTTGCAATTGCAATAGTTTTATTATAGAATTGACGCATAAGTGGAATGAGATCAGTATCGCCGCTGCACCAATGCTCTTATTGTTAGTGCAGGACTGCGTCATCGCCGCGAACAGGCAGATTGAAGAATATTCAATATATATGAACAATATAATAATTTGTATTGATATACTATTTTGCAAAAAAATCTTTAGTTCAAACAAGCTGAAGAATTATATTATAAAAGGTCGCGTTGTAGAGATAGGTATGTATTAAAAACTATGACAAGATTCTAAAACTCTCAGTATTGCGTTGTTGAAAGACAACCATTCAGATCCTTAAAATGGCATTTGCCGTATTTAGTGACCAGATCTGAATCTATTTGCTTTCCTATTCCACCACCCTCACAACATACCTACACCAAATTGGGAATGCCATAGTCCCACTGGTTTCGGACAGTTGAAACTCTCGTGTGGTATTTACATAAATGTTATTGGATTTGATGAACCAAAATCCCTTAGGATTCTATGAGCATATTAAAAAAGCGTGCATTTCTAGAGAGAGACATTACTACCACTACCCCTACCCCACCCTTCTCCTACCCAGTAGTTTTCCTCTTATTTTTAACAATAAGTCTGCAAAAAAGTGTATTTTCAACAAGAAATACCAAAATTCTGCTTTAAGTGGTGGGAAAGGGAGATGGGGAGTGGTTTTACGTAATCTCATATAGTCAGTGACTTTCATCTTGTTTTGAAGGTCAAGTGTGCAAAATTTCATCAAGCTCGGAAAAAAACTGTAGATTTGTATGCAAACAAACACCGCCGGGACACTCTTCTTAATATATATAGAATACTAGGTACTTACTTAAATATTAATTTATACTTTAACCTCAACCGAACAGGTGCGTTTTCATATTTACAATTCAAAAATACAAATCACATGGGAAATGCACATACCACATTCAAGCAAGTTAGCTAACGGATATGCATATTTGTAGATATTATGTACATATACATCATTGATACAACCACCTCGTTGGCATATTTAGTTACTTAGTAACCCATTCGATATTGTGGGGGAAAAACAGTTATTTAATGACATGTTCAATGAATATCAATAATATTCCAAGTATACAAATATTAGAATTAAAAAATTAGTCATACAGAAGATTTCCAGAAGACGGGGGAATGTACTTATACTCGTACTAGTATTAAGCTCGTTACACACGACGATTATAATATAAAAATATTATACATTCAAGATTATATATTCACGCTGCACACGGAATCTATAAGCCTGAATGCGTGCAAGGCTGAGTGAGGGTGGGCAAGGGCACAGAGTGGCGTAATGGCGCATAGTTTGAAAAGTTAAATTACAAATATCGCTCGGCTAGCATATTAAGGAATATCATTAAAACCACGCCCATACGTATTATACTGTATAGTATAACCGTATGTGACCTTTGAATGGGATTGTATGGCGAGCGATATCGTGAGAAAGGCTCGATTTTTATATTAATATCATAATATATATTCGTCGTGTGTGACGGGATTTATGCATATATATGTATATAAAGATATTTGTATGTAAAATATGTCTCATCATACAGGATATTCCGTCAGTGGCGTGCATTGATTTATGACGAAAGGTCTGTGTAATTTAAAAAAAATATTTGTAACGGTTATTATTTTCATCTTTTGCTGATCGTTGTGGCCAACTGAATTGCAAGCGTGCAAGTCCTTACCAAAGTCATGGAAAGTACACTTCGATCCGTAATCTGTCATTTAAAATCAGTTCGTTTTCCTTAGGGTTGACACAGTTTTTTTAGTCTTTATGGGGTGTGCGCCACTGTATTCAGTCTATGACGGTGCAATTTCAAATCTCATGGACACTTTTTTATTCAGCAAAGGTGTTGCAAAAGGAGGTTCTCAACAACGTTAGTCTAATTTCGGTTCCACGGGGAAAAGGAGAATAAGAGTAAAGAGTAAAGGGATAGAGTTATTTATTTATTAACGTGGTCAATACCAATAGATACATTTAAATTTTCCAAATTTTGATAAACATTCTTAAGAGGAACGGCTGCGCGCCCTGTTTCATACAAAACTTAATTTTGGATTTAAGGCCAAAATACCCACCCAAACTCATCTTTTTTTAAACTTAAAGAAACAGTAACTATTAGCAGTATTTTATTTATTTGTTTTTTTTTTAATCTATGATATTGGCCTTTATAATAGGCCATTAAAGAAATCAATTTTTAATGATTTTAGAGGAATTTTTGAATATTATTTTTTGCGGGTTTATGGTAATTTGTTTTTGTATTCTCATATTTGTTATGTAAGTATGATTACGTAAAATAAAATAAAATACGTAAAACATCGGCGCAATTGACCAATATTGCAAGAAAAGCGCGTTGTTTTTTTATCCGCTGATCAGATAAAAAAAAAGCTGGTCATATATTATTATACAGAATTTGGCTATGCAACATGATATTAGATATTATAAAGATTCAGCCGATATATATCCTACTAATTTGTCTCAGTGATTTCTTTCCGCTGTACAATTAATATTACTACATTCCCGTGTTGCGCTTACCGAATTGATTAAAAAAATATCTTTTTATGTTTGTACGTCGTTTCAAAGGCTTCTATTTAATATTCAATATTCACAAATTAATCTTTCTCACATAACATGCAAATGCAAACGCCCGAACACACAACAGTAGATAAACCTAATAGTATTATTGCAAATCCGATATTCGATATTCAACAGGTGGGCACCGCTCAACGCTTTCGTAGATCGCAACCGCCAGATAGATTAGGCCTAGTATACAATTTCATAAAACCTTCACTTCCTTCTGATTTACATTCTCCTTAGCAAATAATTCCATGGGATTAGAAACATTAGCATAATATTATATCTACGGCGTGAGAAACTGCTGGCGAGGTGGAGAAGTGAGAGCTACTGAACACCGAACAGTGGCATGGGTTAAATTATATTATAATTTACTGTTTTTTACCCGTGAATAATTACTGGAAATCTTCCACACGCAGTAAATTATTATCCAACAATTTTATAATGGGTACGTTAGATAGGATGGATGGGTAGCTACCAATGGTACTTACATAATATGAAAGATTCATTCAAAAATATTTCGAATAAAAAATGCCTTAATATTTTTTATTTTTCGGATAATTTTATTATTTATTATTAAGTTTCTTGTAGTTCTTCAAAATTAAAATAAAACACTAAATAAATAAATAAAAATCTGGTTTAAACAATAACTCAATTTTTAATATCATAATAACACAATAAGAATTTGAATCCCAGTTCAAATTCTTCACTGTAATAATGAAGGCAAAAAAGAGATAATTTATAGGCTCTTCATATTCGGAAATTTCTAAATATTAATTCTAGTAGGTATATTGAATAATCAAGTAAATTTGTCTTATAGTAGATACTATTGTAGATATTCAGATTTCAAGGGAACCGCTCTGTTCCTCCTGAAAAACCCACTAATTAGACCTTCCCCTTTGGTCGCCTCCCACTACAAAACCTAAATATGCATGTATGGCTGTCATTATTTTGTAATTTATATATTAGTTTTAATATAGTCCCGACTAAGGAAGGGTATTAATTGCTCGATTTTTTCCAATATTACTTTTAAGATTAATTGCAAATGAAAGAAAGGGGTTTTTAAATGTGCCAAAAAAAGCTCTTTAAAAAAAAAAACAGGTAGATACATACGTACGTGTTTATAAAATAGGATAACTTAAGAGTGTAAGAGGGCTATTTTCAAAATTTTCTAAAATAGTTATAATTTTAGTCACATGTGTCACCTTCATCACATTTTGAAAAGAAGTCCACCAAAAGTTTATTATACATTTTTTCTTAAAATGGATTGGATCATAGTATCTGCTCGTACCATATATCCGAAGTTACAAATGAACATTCCCGATAAAAATTAAAATAACCTATTAAATATTGACAGTCTTCGCGTATCACTGGATCTCGATTTTTCTTTATAATTTGTGGATATTTCCCTAGAGATTCCATACTTTGTTAAAAAAATAATTGAAAATATTATATGAACAGTTTTAGAACAAATATATAAATTCTACTCTTCATAGAGTTTTATCGTAGAGGTAAAATGTGAGATTTTTATGGGGTTAACAAAAAAGCTATAAATAAATTAATAAAAATATTATATAAACACCACTTTTTTATAGATATCAACATGTTTCGAAAACAAATCTTTCCTCATCAGGACATACAGAATACTAAAAAACAATTGTGTCAAATATAGACAAATGATATATATATAGAATGCAATAATGTAATAATAGACAAACTATAAACATAAACAATAAGTGATTAAAGTAGGTAAGGAATTATTCAAAAATGTTAACATTTTTTGTTTGTTTATTAAATATTGAATAACAAATTTCTGTTAGAAATTATTTTTATCATTAATATAAATAAAATCAAGAACATAACAAGGCATGAACGTGTAATACATTTACAAAGCATTTTTATTAATTTATTAATATCGACGCCACAAAGTGAATACCAATCTTTTGAAGAAACTAAAATCTATGTTTTATTTAAAATATATAAATCTCAATAAAGTTGACAAAGTTCTATAAAAATCTGCTACTTCTCAATATGGAATGGAGATTAAGAGAGCAAATTTTAGCAATTTGCATATCAGACAGTTTTAATATTAGCCGTTTGGCATTCTCTTTGGACAAGATATTTCATCGATTCCAAATTCCACTTTTCACATTCCCAAGATTCCGAAATATAGATATTAATTATAGTCCAATCGATTATGTTAATCTTGTGATTTTCTATTAGGGTTTTCTATGTTATCCATTTTTTGCTGTTGCTCAATATAAAAATATCTTGGATGTTAATTAAAATATTTTTAAAATCACTAAAATAAATTTGGTCAGATAAATATACCAGACGATACTAAATGAATACAAGACATTTCCATTTACGAAATAGGTCCGGAATTTCAGTTGCTTTTTAAGCTCGCTAAGTGAGATTGTTTTTTTTACAGTAACTCCACAAAGGAGGTTCTGATGGAAATAATTTCCCTCAAGGCCTATATTATCTTTGGGGATGTTCTGTGTAGAGGGTCTTTTAGAGGATGGATAGGAGTGAACTCGGTTCTTGAAAAGACCCATGTTGTAGGAGGGAGGAAACACAGAGCCCGGCAGATCATTACACAGCCGAGCTGTTAAACACCAGAGCGAGTCGTAGAAGCGGCCCATTCTCATGTGACAAATGTCAACCATGTTGGGCACGCGTTTGGCGACTATGCACTGGTGCCGATCAATGACGCTAGTTTCTCAGAGCATCTTCTATTAAAATAGCGGTGGAATATGGACAGCATTCTCACTTGACGTCTGTGTCCGTTTGTTAAGATATGCGAATCTATCAAATGGACCGCCCGTTTCTGCACTGTTTTTTTCAGATATTTTGGGGCTTCCGGTCAGAGGTGGCTGCCAAATTCTACAGTGGGGCGCACTTGCGATTTGTACAGGATCAGCAGTTATATACTATTAAAGTATCTGCGGGCTCTGTACAGTACGCCCAGCTTCTGAGAGGCTAACTTTACTCGGGCTTCGATGGAGCCCCCTTACCTGAGCTGGTACACCAAGCATATCAATGGAGGGCTTGTTGGGAAGATTTGTTCCATTAAAGGAGACTAGATTGTCATTTCAGTTCATTTTAGATGTAATCAGACATGATTGGGTTTTTGAAACATTAAATTCGACTGAGTTATTCTTACCCCGAAAGGAGACCATCTCGAGATAACCGACCATTCTCTGCTTCAAAGCCCTCAGATCCTTAGAGATATTTACGCACTTATTATATTTTGTATCCTGATGAGGAAAGCTTTGCTTCTGAAACATGTAGATATTTAAATATTAAAAACAGTGGTTTAATCAAAGTTATTCTTATTTATTACATGTTATTTAATTGAATTTGTCACTTCAGGATGAATTCATTTAACTAAACATATATTATTAATTATTGAAAATATTATCAATATTTCTCAATGAAATTAAGAAGCGAAAGAAGACACAGAAAATAAAAAAATTCGGTCGTGACTGAGACTCGAATTCGTAACCTCTTGTCTATCCGGGACTGGCGTCTTTACCAATTGAGTTGCCGAGATCTCGTTGAATTCTGTCATTTTTATCAACCACATAACCCTTGAGAATCACTATTACTATTTTTCGATTATTTCCCATAAATTGGCTAACATCTTTGTATAAGAGTGCAAAGCTCTGTCCGAACATGTATTTAATAAATATTGTTATAATTATTTTTTTTTAAATAATTAGGTTAGGGTAGATTAGGTTTTAGGGTTAGTTTTTATTTCGAACTTTTAAAAAATGTGCCGATTCACATGTCTGTTAATTTATCCGGTCACTATATTCAAGGCACCATCTATGGGTGCAATCATGTTCGGGCACAACTTTGCACTCTCATCGTAGTTCTCACCCCCCCCCCAAACTAGTGGAAGGTGGCACATTCCAAAAAACATCAAATTAACTTTCGCTTATGAGATAACTTTCAAACATAAAAAGCAAAATAACACGTTTGGGTTAACATAAAGGGATCTGTGAGATAAAATCCTTCAAATTATCTACCTATTCTAAACCTTTTTTCGTTCTTTACACATTAAAAATTAGTTCTCAGCAAAATTAGTACAACATGCAAACATTTTCATCCCGGCCAAAAACCCATACCAAACGAGGGGGCAATTTAGGCGATTTAAGTATGGGGTTAAGTTCGTTAATCTATGCATGCAAATTACTGCAGTTGGGGGGAAGGATAGCTCGAGGAAGGGAAGGGGAGCTAGGGGTAGCTGACTGTGACACGCATAGAAAGCCATGCACATTTAATGGATACTTGTGATACAGTTATTGTTGCCCCCTCTACTGCCTTACCGTGGTGGGGTATTGAGAATGTTCATTATATTTCTCCAGTTGGGCCCGTTGAGGAATGCGTCTCTTCCGTTTCGGAGATTTGCATACTACATTTTTGTGAAGAGAGCAGTTGTTTCCAAAGTTTTGAGTAAAAAGTTGTTTTTGTAGCCAGCACTCACAAATAGCCCTAAACATCACGTGGCAGTTTGCTATCTCAAACAATACCACTAATAATTTATCTGTAATTCTATGCGGTTGGTTAAGAAAATGTATAACTTGTTAAAATACAAACATTCTGAAGCTATAATCTTTAGATTTTATGAAATACATCCCAAATGTCTGAAAATAGCTGCAGTTTGACAAGCAGGGAAAGCGATTTTGAATGTCTTACCTAAAATTCCATTAAAATAAAAGATTACCATTTGATGAGTATTGTCTTTTAAAACTTTATGAATTTTCCTCAATATCCGTATAGAATTTACAAATAAAACGCTCATAGTATTTCTTGTTTATTTTGTGTGTATTTTTGGGTGCTGACCGTTAACTAACTTATCACGATTTTTCTAACATTTCTCCGCAAAATTAGGCAGAAAGGTTAGACCACCGCACAACTCTGCATCGGAATAAATTCCTTGATTCATTTACATTCATATATCGTCTCATACATACTCTTCTGTTATTCTGACTCTTGTTATTATTCGACTCAAGTATTTGATTTACTTGATCGTCCTGTGTTTTCCCCGAGCATCCCCGACTTCTACAACTATTAACTTCCGCGTTATTTAGTCTCCTCACACTCCTTTCTTCATTCACCCACTTTAAACGTCTAAACCATCTAAGCGTTGATTTGGTGAATCGGAGAACTATAGGTAATCATACATAAACATACATCAATAATATGATATTGTGTCAATTTAAGTGACAGGTCGGTAGTTACCTACAATTGTTTCAAAATGTAATTCATCTGATTATCAATTAAAAACCAGAAATCTGATTAATCAGAGCAAAGTACAAAGCAATAAAAATATTAGAAGGGCGAGCTCTGGCTCCGTGAAATTTGAAGTGATTTTTATTTTGTATTTATTGGTTACTGAAATATTTTTTTACGTCGCCTTTAAATACGAACTATTGAGTTTTTGAGTATCACGACTTTTAGCAAAAGTCTGCAAAAAATTTGATATTATTCCGCATTAATAAATTTGTTTCATAGTTTTCTATAAGAAAAGATTTCAGAAAACATCAAGTTCACATACTTCGACGAATAAGTAAGTAAATATTAATGATTTCGGGCAGAACTTTGCAGTCACATCAAAAGATGGCAGCCATAAAATATGGGAAAAAAATTATAATAATGTTAGTAATTCTCAAAGCGAAGTAAAAAATAACAATGATAAAAATGACCGAATTTAACTAGGTTACCTTATTATTTTCTGTTTATTCGTCTATTATATATTTTCATTGAGAAATGTTGATATTATCTTCTTCGATGATTAAAGAAGTCAATTTTGGAATAACTCATTGAAGCTTTAAAAAATCATTGTAATATATTTTTAATAATTGAAGATAATGTTAACTGCTCTCAAAATGAAACAGGTAACGGAAAAGATACAGAAAAGAAAAATATATCGTACTTCGATTTATAGGAACAGTAATATCATATTTAATTAATTCCCATATATTTTGGCTGCTACCTTTTTGTCATGACTACAAAATTTTACTATTTGTTTTTTAATCTTTAGATAGTTTTTTTTTTTTTTTTATATGAATACCTCACAAGAGTCCCAACTGCTCCCAACCGTCTGGAGCCAGTGAGACTATGGCATTCCCAATTGGGGAATGTTGTGAGGCTGAAGGTATTGGGGAGGGAAGGAGAAGGGGAAGAGGAAGGTGGGGAATACCTGGCTATTCAGATCTGGTCACCAAACACGGCTAAAAGCCATTTCAAGCAACGTTTCAATTCTGAATGGTGGTCTTTCACCAGGGCGATACTGAGAGTATCTTCCACTCTAAGGTTAGGTTAGATAGTATCTCGGATATATCTGATTTTTTATATATATATGGGAGAAATCTATAATATATAATTGAAAATGATGAGTGGCGCCTGACAAAATATTTACTTTACCACTTCGATAAAGTAGGTATGATTGTGGTATTCGTTTCATATGATGGTGTGATATAAAATATAACGTCAGCCAAAAAGCGCGTAAATTTGTTAATGTTTGGAAGCCACGGGTAACGAATTATATCCACCTGGCTGGCCATATGCAAATTGCTCTCAGGTGATCAAGCATCCAGTGCCTTCGGACCCCGGACCATACAGAATCGTGAGAATATTTCTTCACAGATTCCAAAGGGGTTGATACGCGCATACGAAATCACCGCGACTCTCCGCACTCAAGGACTAGCCGCTCTTAGGCAAATTTAACTACAAGAATTGAATTTGAATTGAGATTTATTTAAAAGTGAACGGCAGTTAAATTAGAATATCTGAATATGTGACCCGCGACTACGTGATTTTATTTTATTTTCGGCCGTTGCTTCGTGGATTTCTGAGTTATTTGTTTGGCGAATTCCGGTTTTATTACTTCGTTTCAATTAACCTCTTATAAGGGGATTTCATCGAAATCTTTCAGACTCGGTGGACCTTTGTGCTAGAAACAATTTTTACATAATATTCAACTTACAGGTCAAAGGTGTATGACCAGGTGTTTCAACAAGGTTTAACTTTTTGGTGCAGATTATTTTTTTGATACTCTCTCTAGCGATAAATTAAAAAAAGATACCAAAGTGCATAATAGAAAATTTTATTTATTTTTTACTTGAATACGGAAATTAAGAAAAAATGTTGTGACAGGCAACAAATTGTCCAGGAGAGAGAAAAAAACCACGACACATAATGAACGCCATTGTCCTTGCAAATCACATACCGAAAAAAAAAGTATTATTTATAAATAATGATCATATTAAAAATAATAATATTTGGATAATTTATATTTCGCCGTTTTTTGTGAGAAATCGCTGTACAAATATTACTTCATATTCTTTATCCAATTATGTTCAAAAGATAGAAAACATAGTTACCTGGCAGATCGCTTGAGTAAATACAGTTTTATTAGAAAATTTAAGCTTGGAAAAGATATGGTTTTTACAGTTACTATTTTACCCTTCTTTTCCATTAAAAGATTGGTGACAAAAGAAGAGTTGATATTTATTTGAAATATTTATAATTTTTCTGTTAATTTTGGACAATATTTATAAAGAAAGTTTTCAATAGATATTTTTTACACATTTGGTTATTTGCATTGTTGCAAACTGTGGAAAGTGCTGTAATTCGACGCATTTGGGCACCGGTGACTGATTTTTTTTTACTTATTCTATAAGTGACTTTAAGTAAGTAATAACCGCCTAGCCTAGCTAAGCAATTATTATTACGCGGTACGATGAAAATAATGTTTTTTTAGGAGAAAAATATTTATTTCATGTTTTTTTTTTTTAAATTTACTTAGGATAAGCAATTATCAAAATGAAATCAGAAATATGACCTCTTTGACCTTTATGTTTACAAAATATTTAATAGTCTCCAAATATACGGTGATGGTTTGTCGTTAAAATGCGGAAAAGAAATTTAAAAAAAAGGGGGGGAATTTTAATTTTTCGTTAACACTAACTTTAATGTTTTTTATAGGCGTATTAAAAAAAAAATTGGTTAAGTTATTTTTTTTTAAAAGTATCGGGAAAAGATTGAGATTATTTTTCTTCGCTTTTAAAATTATTTTTATTCTTATTCAATTTTGACAAATATAAACCTATGTAAATTTTTTAAATACATAATTATGTGTTCTCTTTAAATTTTTGCGTTTTTGTGTTCTGCAATATTTTTATTATAACGAAATGATATATAATAATCCCTCTCCGACGTCCTCCTTAACAAGTAGGTATTCGGAATACCGTTAATCAGTGGCGGCTCGTGACTTTTGAGTGAGCTAGAGTGCTGAGATCGAAAAATACGATGTTATTGAAGCCGAACATAATTTTAAATCAATAACGTCGTATTTTTCAATCCTAGTACTCTAGCTCACTCAAAAGTTATGAGCTGCCACTGCCGTGAATACACACAGAAAAAATGATCACTAACCGAATGGAATTAAAATATCACTTTTGGAAAAATTGTCAAATTTGCGGAATGACGTTCAAGCGGTTGAGATCTATGAGGCGCATGTACTTTTTACCAGTGGCTTGCGCAGAGTTTTTAATCAGGGTAGGCATTAGGAAAAACAACGAATTACTTGATATTAAATTAAACCACAGATGTGGTAAGTTTTCGCTAAGAATGGCTCAGCGGCGGATTTCCTGCCGCATCAAATATCTAATTACGTCGTCATTTATGCATACTAAAATTTCCTTTTTTTCCACCGCACAATTGCATGAAAGCTAGTCAACATAATATTATGACAAATCTTTATTCAGTAAAGTTGCACTAATTAATAGAGATACCAACAGATGGCACTGATTGCTACATTTGCGATTTGTACCGAAAGGCACGGTCTTCTTCAACACTAACATAAACAAGTCTTCTCTTGAATGCGCATTGCGCACACATGTACATTTCTGTGTAGAATGCAGTCAACATTTGAATATGACATGTGTGTCATTTTGCATACTTAGTTCCTACTTTTGACACGTTATAGCAGGGCGGTCGTGGAGCGCGCGCCACGCTGGTATTCTTCGTGCGTATTTTTGAAAGTGTAGATTGATTTCTCTGAATCATTTCACACATTTTAATATTTTTTATGTGACTAAGGTAGGGTAGGCAGTGCTTATGTGTCTATGCGGAATGCACGCCGCTGCGTCTAACCTTTGTACGACCGTCTTACGAATTTCGAGTTCTGAAAATGATCAAGGCTGTTGTTGGCGTAGTGAACAAAATCAAGAAATGGACTTTTATTTGGTTTGGATGTGTAAAACGGGTAAAGAGATAAATGGGGGTCAGTAGAATAATTAAATGGAAAAAGAAACCGGGAATGCAACTGAAAGACGGGGTATGATTAAGTGAATCAAATACTTGAGTTAGGCCATATCTTATGGTGTAGAGTAGGCTAATCCAAGAATACCATCATTACTGCCATGGCTACCAGGATGGAGTACCCCCGATAGCCCCTAGAGACCGGAGGCCGTCAGATATCTACCATAAACGTTTAGCATTTTGTATTAATTAATACGTTTATATAATTATATATCATATGTTACGGTTGAGATTTTCACGGGTGTAAGATGTAGAATAATTTTCTCAGTTTACCCGTAGTAGTCCTTAAAAGGACTTTTTAACTCCTGACGTTTTGGACAAATCACACTGCCCATCTTCAGAGGCCTTATGTCTTGAGTTTTGTTTTGAACTGATCGCTTGCGCGTGCCGGTTAAATCCAGATGTCAAAATCTAAGTGAGTGCAAACCATTTTAATAGTCTTTTAATTGCATTGCAGAACCCCTGCATACCTACTGGAATGAAGCATTATTTTTAGTATTTTTATTATTGTATCAAATTTTTGTGTTGGGTCATATCCTCTCCGCATACTCCTTCGGGGACACTTAATTATATTATATCTAGCTAGGTATAGCGTATATTGTCTAAGACCATTTCACATATAAATATATCGAAACCTAATCTCACCTAAATATATATATATATATATATATATATATATAAATATATATATTTGCGATAGGTTAGATTAGGTTGTCGGGCAGGATTTTTTTTTTGTACTTTTAATGACTTTATATCACTTTTACAAAAGAGGCCGATTCATACGTGTGTTGATTTATCCGGTCACCCCATCTACACACCTTTTTGGAGACATTTGTTTTTTATTTTTTTTTATTTAAAGTAATTTTTTTTTCTTACGTGAATACCGCAAAAGAGTCCCAACTGCTACCAACCGTCTGGAGCCAGTGATACTATGGCATCCCCAATTGGGGAATGTTGTGAGGCTGAAGGTATTGGGGAGGGTAAGGAGAAGGGGAAGAGGAAGGTGGGGGAAATACCTGGCTATTCAGATCTGGTCACCAAACACGGCTAAAAGCCATTTCAAGCAACGTTTCAATTCTGAATGGTGGTCTTTCACCAGGGCGATACTGAGAGTATCTTCCACTCAAATTTAATAATAATCAAATTTAATATTACTATTATTAAGTTTTGCAAATATTTTTGGTTGTTATTATTGCAGTTTGAAAATGGCCTTAAACGCCGAAAGAGCTGTCACAATAATAACACCTAAAAATACTTGCACAACTTAATAATAACATTATTAAATTTGATTTACATTAAATTAAAAAAAAAAAATTAAAGGAGTTCTACGAATTAAACACAAAAACAATTAATAGACACTTGTTATATTATATATTGGTAGGTATACCGCATTTTCTCTAACTGACTGCACATATAAGTATGGCGTCTATTATTATTCGGCGGTATATTCTCTATGCATACTCCTTTGAGACCGCATTGTTAGCAAACATATTTGTATAGAGAATTTCGATTCAAGACGCCTGCGACTTTTACGGCCGTACATCTCTGCATAAGTTACCAAGGAGAAATTGCCACAGAAATAATCATTTGGGGGATCAATTGTCCGGGGATCAACTGGCAGAGGGATCAACTGTCGGGGGATCAATTGTCGGGGGATCAAGCGTCATGGAATTATATAAACTGGTGAATGGAGTTGGACAAACCGAGGAGAGTGTTTCAATTCAGAGTTGTATAATGTTCCAACATTATCTGCCTGTCTCTGAGGAGAAATGGCGTGATTGCCAGGTATTTAGTGAGTACAAGATAAGCAATTTATCCCAAGCATTAAATCACTCGATTTATGAGTTTCTAAGAACGATCAAAATTAATGACCTTGTAACAACAATGTTCAGTCGCCATTAATTTCTCCGTTAATGTCTCAATAAAGGTCTCGTCAAGCCTTTTTACCATTTTACAGACATTTTAACCATGGCATACAACGCCGTCCAGACAGACAATAAAAATTAAAAAATAATTTCCGAAGTACGCTTTGCTTTACCATTAACATCTTTTTAACGATCTACGAAATTTATTCTCCGTCGAGAGTTATAAAATAATAAAAAAAATAAATTATTTATTTATTTCCCAATTGGGGATGCCATAGTCTCACTGGCTCCAGGCAGTTGGGAGTAGATGGGACTCTTGTGCAGTATTCACATAAAACAAAATAAAAAAAACGGTTTTTAGAAAAAGTATGATACCGATAAAAAATACGGAATGGTTTGTGGTATCTGTAGCTCAGTGGATTAGACCGCTATTTTTTTCTCCTCTATGTCTTTTCGGTTTCATGTTTAATTTTGAGATTTGTTAATATTATTATCAAAAATTGAAAAGTAAAAGCTGCTTACCCGTATATATATATATATGGGTATATATTTATATGGGTAAGCAGCTAAGCAGATAATATATATATATATAGATATATAATCCAATTCAAATGAATTTGTTTTTCTTAAACTCACGTATTACGTCATCATAAAACGTTCCTGAGCCACTTTCTTAAGGTAGACACAGCTTTTCCGCCTGTACGGACTGCACGACAGTGCTATCTGGATGTTATATGCAGATCATTTAGTTTGATTGAAAACAATCTCTTTACATTTGTGCTAATGAAAATGAACGTGAGTTTTTTTTTTGGTGATTACCACATAAGATTCGTAACTGTTCCTAATTGTTCGTAGCCGGTGAGACTATGGCATCCTCAATTAGGGAAGAGTAGATGATAGTGGAGGAAGGCTGCAAAGTACCTGGCAACAAACACGACAACGTATCGATTTTAAATGGTGGTCTCTCACCTGGTTCGATTTCGAAAGTGTCTACTGGTCTATTGATTAATAATATGTTTTCATGTAATTTCATGTCATTATATTATTTTTATCGTATTGAAATAACAGGATCCAGCCCACGGCCCAACGGCCGAAAAAAACCATTGATATGTTCATTAGCACGTCGACTGTGTTAATTTCAGTGTAACCTCCAAGCGTACCTAACCGCATAGATTTGGTCATATATTTCTTGGATTACATACAACTTTCGGGCATCTGGTTCTAAATGGCGTGTACCAAAAAAGTCGTCTCTAATATACTAAACAGGTTGTTTTGTAACCAAGGCAAACTTTGTAAGTCTCGAATTTGTTGGGCAAACAAGGTGCGGTGCGAGCCTAAAGAAAACTGGCGTTATGTAAGCAGGATAGGGCACCAAAAATACACACTCTCTTCCTGTACCGGTCAAGTCACACGAGAATCGAGGTTTTCAATTTATCAAAGAAATAAGTCCGACCTTGCTTGCTTTGGACAATGATGGTTATTACTTTAAAATTATATCTATTTATTTTAGCAAAGTTACTCGTATGTCGAAAAATACGAAACGTTAATGTTCTATGAAATAAGAAGAGTTATTTCTATCTCATGCAGATTAACATCGTGAAGATTTAGTTGGATGTGTCCTCACAAAAGGTAGGGCATGGTGATAGTGATGCGGCGGATCTATTTAATTGCACGGAAGGATATACCATTATAACTTTTCAATACATATTAATTTTATTAGTCCACTTATATGTTTTATATGTACGCATATCACTTACTTTTATATAGTTTCTGGTGTCATTGTAAGATTTAATGCCACATTTAATAGTTACTTTTAATAATTATTTTAACTTTATTTTCTTACTGCTATTTAATTGTTAAATGTAATTATTGTTTATGGTATATTTACACCATGGATATTAACAAATAAATATACAGAAATATCAGATAATATTTTTTATTGCTTGACCCAAAAGCGGTGACTTAGTAATTCTTATTACATTTCAAATATATACAATTTTTAAAAAATCTTCACAAAGGCGGCCACCTCATGGGCCGGTAAGGAATCAATATATACCTGGTGCAGCAGAAATGCGGGTAATGTTACGCGATGTCTCGCTGCATGGACTCGCACACCCGTCTTCAGATGTCAGTTTGTTTGTAGATCTTTGTTTTACGTATTTAGCATGTCGTCAAGTGAGTCAAATGATGACGAGGTTATGGAATTTTGCACATTCATAATATCACAATGCTTTTGTGATATTATGAATGTGCTAATTAATAAATTCGTAAAAAATATTTTCAAAGCCTTCATTAATTGAAAAAAATGTTATTAACAACAAAAAGTTACGGGCCGTGTACGGGCGTCGATAAAGATATACGAACCGGAGCGCTCTCGGTATTACGCATTATTATAGCACTCAGATTATATCAATTCCTTACCGGCCAATGAGGGATACGTCTTAATTTTGAGGTCGTAGGCGACGCTAGTGCTGATTTTGTGATTATCAAAATTACTGAATTTCAAAAATAGTTCGTTAGTTTTTCCCGTAGCTGCTTGCCACCAATCTTTATTTTTAATCAATTGTTTTTAATGGTTTCTTAATATGTTTTTAATCAGTCAGTGCGAGTTAACCTAACGCGTTTCTATGAACCGAACAGCACTGTTTTTTTATCAATATCTTTGGTGACTCATATAAAATACTAGTCAAGAAACAAGTCATTTAGAAATCTGATTAATATATGTTTGATCCTGATCAATAATACGGATGTTCCTAATCATTTTAATCGTTACATAGTTATTACATCGTTATGTTTGTCATTACGATAAAGCGTAGACCGCTTCGGACATAGACAAGACATACCAAGTATTAAATCTCAAGCGTTTTTCTAACTACTTTGTATATATCGAGCAGGTAGCTGCCTGTTCTTTACAGGACGTACTTTTTGCGTAAAGGGGGAGAGGGGTATCGGAGAGGGATTACTCATTCATTCGAAATAGTGTTACAATATTATTAAACAATGGGATAAACATAATGTTTTTAAAGAGAAAAAAAATATAGGAATATGTTTTTTTTTTAAATTTACATAAGCTAAGCATTTATCAAAATCAAATCAATTTGACTTTTTGATCGTCCTACGTATGTTTTACAAAATATTAAAAGTGTAGCCGTTTTTATAAATTTTAGCATTTTTTTTAAATATGAATACCGCACAAGAGTCCCAACTGCTCCCAACCGTCTGGAGCCAATGAGACTATGGCATCCCTAATCGGAGAATGTTGTGAGGCTGAAGGTATTGGGGAGGGGAAGGAGAAGAGGAAGGTGGGGAAATACCTGGCTATTCACATCTGGTCACCAAACACGGCTAAAAGCCATTTCTAGCAACGTTTCAATTCTGAATGGTGGTCTTTCACAAGGGCGATACTGAGAGTATCTTCCACCAATGTTTTGAAATCCGCATTAAAAAAAAAACAAATTCATATGAAGCTGTAACTTTGTGATGTGAGATTATAATTGGTGACAAAAGGTGACCGCTCCAACCCGGCCAACTACCGCCCCATAGCGATCACATCAGTTCTGTCCAAGGTGATGGAACGTGTGATCAACGACAAACTGCTTACATACCTCGAGAAGAACAAAATCATTAATGACCGCCAGTACGGATTCCGGCGGAACCGCTCGTGCGGTGATCTTCTCGCGTATGTGACGCATGTTTGGGGACGGTGCCTGGAACGTTATGGTGAGATTCAAACGGTCTCACTGGACATTTCTAAGGCCTTTGACCGTGTTTGGCACCGAGGACTTGTCAACAAACTGCCTTCTTACGGACTTCCCGTTTCCTTGTGTACGTGGATTGCCGACTTTTTGAGGGAGAGATCGATTCAGACGGTTGCTGATGGTTTCATCTCTTCCTCGCATTCAATAAATGCTGGCGTCCCACAAGGATCGGTTCTATCTCCGACATTGTTTTTGTTGCACATCAATGACCTCTTGACATGTGCACCAATCCATTGTTACGCGGATGACAGTACAGTCCATGATTGCTTTTTGTTTGACAAGCCCCCAAAGGGCACACAAACTCCAACGGCTCGGAGGGCTTTGAAACAGAGAATGGACGGTTACCTTGAGAGGGTCTCCTCTTGGGGTAAGAATAACCTCGTCGAATTTAATGTTTCAAAGACCCAATCATGTCTGATTACGTCTAAAGGGATCGAAATGACAATCTAGTCTCCTTTAATGGAAGCAATCTTCCCAACAAGCCCTCCATTGATATGCTTGGTGTAACCTTAAGTGACCAGCTCAGGTATGGGGGCTCCATCGAAACCCGAGTAAAGTTAGCCTCTCAGAAGCTGGGCGTATTGTACAGAGCCCGCAGATACTTTTAATAGTACACAACTGCTGACCCTGTACAAATCGCAAGTTCGCCCCATTGTAGAATTTGGCAGCCACCTCTGGTCGGGAGTCCCAAAATATCTGAAAAAAAACCTTGACTCTGTGCAGAAACGGGCAGTCCGTTTGATAGATTCGCCTATCTTAACAAATGGGTTGCAATCTTTGGAGCACAGACGTCGGGTGGGAATGCTGTCCTTGTTCTACCGGTATTTTAATGGAAGATGCTCCGAGGAACTAGCGTCATTGATCCCTTCGGCACCGGTGCATAGTCGGGAAACACGCCAAACGCGCGCCCAACATTTGCACACGGTTGACATTTGTCACATGAGAACGGGTCGCTTCTACGACTCGTTCTTGTGTTCAACAGCTCGGCTGTGGAATGATCTGCCGGCCTCTGTGTTTCCTCCATCCTATAACATGGGTCTCTTCAAGACCCAAGTTCACTCCTTCCTATCCTCTAAAAGATCCTCCACACAGCATCCCCAAAGATGATATAGGCCTTGAGGGAAATTATTTCCTCCTTGGTCTCCTGTGCGGAGTTACTGTAAAAAAAAATAATAATTTAAAAATAATACAATAACTTTGTTTACATCAAATTTATTTGTTATATAATTTTGCCGACCGGGGTTATAATACTGCCAAAATACTGCCCTGAAGAAGATACGGTAGTATATAAGAAATAAAAGTTATGTAAACAAAGTTATTGTTTTATTTTAAAATTAAAATTAGTATGTGTGAAGAAATCGTACTAAGTTTATTATTTTTTTTCAAGTTTTTCTGTGCATTTTAAAGGTAAACCTTCAAATTATTTTCGAGGACATTCAACATTTAAAAACACTTTGTAAAACATACGCAGGATGGTCAGAAAAATACCATATTTCTGATTTCATTTTGAGTATGTAATAAATATTTTGCTACAAATAAAATTAATATCAAATACATTTTTTTTCATTTATTAATAATAACCCAACAAAATAATTATGCATCCATCTACGAAGACATATTTTTATTTAAAAATATTATGTTTATCGTAACGAGTAATAATAATATTACCTTTACATCGAATTAATAAACAATCCCTCTCCGACGTCCCTCTCCCCCTTAATCTACGAGAAAAAAAATGACTGAAAATAATTGTTGTCCTTTATTAAGAATATGTTCAATGTCTCTAATTAGTTATCAATATATTAACATTGAAATATCTTCAAACATATTTTTTAAACCTCGTTTAACACTCACAAACTCATATCAGTGAGTTCGATAGAACTCGGAGACAAAGGAATTAGTATTGCACAGTCATAAGTTTTTTTAATCACCATTGATTGAATTAGCTAATGAATTCACTATTCACGTATGATTAATCTGTATCTACACAAAAAGGCACTCGTGATTTCGACGCCAGTACGAAGAATATTAGAAAGCATTTTTTATGACCAAAATGTTTTCAGAGATATGTCAGATAACGGGTCAAATGCCTAGTGGGTAGGTACGACTGATTTTAAATTATTACTTGAATTGTACATTTCTCCGATTATATTTCGTTATTTTTAACGGGAGATCAAAGTAGTATTTTAAACTTATAAACGTTGAATAAAATTATGAAATCCGTTTCTAAAGGCGCACAAAAATCTCTATCGGTGAGATCTGGCATCATTAATTTGAACCTTCATTTTTGTCTGGTGTTTTAAGATCACGCAACTATTTTCAGCTCGCAACGTCATTTACAATGATTTATATTTAAATATCTTAAATTTCCTAGAAAAATACACTTTAACAGGTAATAAACAACAAGATATGTATATATAATTATTTTTTTTAATTGTCGAAATGTGTGAGTGTTGAAACTCGGACAATTCCGGGTAATAACTACTAGTAAATAATCAGATCTTTATAATATTATATTGTACCACTGGTGTACCAATCTTGAACAGAGTGGTACATTCGTATCATATAGTGTATGTGTCTAACTAAGGCCTAGTTGTTTGAAGCCTTGTCACATTTGACATTGATACAAATCGACGATAAACGCAGTTTTAAAAAAAAATATTTTTACAGTTGCTACTTATTCATGATTCTCATTTACCACCGATGATCGACCCGTGTCAGTGTTTCATCGAAGCGTCAAGCCTAACAGCGTGGCCGTAAAGTGGTATTTATCAAATATTAAGTGGCGCTTATCGCCAATTTGTGACGATGTAAAATGCGACGGGAGTTCAAACACTTGAACCTAAGAATAAGGAACTCCAGTCAAAAATATTATGGCTTAAAAATAATATATTTAAAAAAATGAATCATTTGATTCCCAGGGCCAGTTTTATAAACGAACTACCAAATTTCTGTTACATAACGAACCGTTTCCTTAACGGATCGTTATCCATTCGTTTTTATCTTGAATAATCGCCTTGCACTTGTCATCACTTTCACTGCTCTATAAGGAATCCTTTTCACAAATGAAAATTACATATTGCCTTTTTAATTAAAATAGTGCACGTTTTCAAATAAGCGATGATCGAGCAACAACTGACATCTGTCAAACGATCGGTAATCTGACGGACGTTTATAAAACGGCGAAATCGGGCGGTAGATTAGTTAAAAATGGTAGCAAGCGTTGTGAGCGGATGGTTATAATACCGGCCCTAAAACAGGCAATCTGCCTAGCTGGGAACTAATATTGATTTGACAAGACATAATATCACTTGTACACATTATAATTATTTTCAGATGTTTAAATATTCTCAATTGTTATTAGTTTTTGTACGATAATATATACTTTCTATTATGTAATATGCTATTTCAGTGTAACTACATAATGTAATAAATAAATAAATATGGATCAACAAACGCCGATTTTGAATGTACCTATGTACCTTTTATTATCTAACAAAATTATAATACATATACGTAGAATTTATAAATCATTATTTAAAAATGAATAAAACACCATCTCATCATAACACTCTGTTTGGTTGGCATTATCGAACCGGTGGCTTCCGACGTCACGTGTATGATCTCGTGTAAATTTCTTCATTCTGTGTGACGTCACGCACCACCCCGCTCCCGCTCAGATTCCGGCCTTCTAGGCGGGTTTGAAAAAATTCTAACTAACTGAGAATTAACTTAACTATGAAAATAAACTTTAAAAAATACTGGTATTTAAGTTAGAAGGTTAACATTTAAAAAAAAATGGACTGGAGTTCCTTATTCGAAGGGTGATAGTTTTACAGTTTTGAGATGTTTTCGAGCATTGTACAGACTAGTCTTAATGATTTCAGAAAGATGGCGCCATAAAAAAAGCTTAATTTTTTGTATACAATATCAATGAAATTAAAGGGTTATGGTACTGCACATGTCTCACTAAGAGAACCTGTGTTGAGAGCAGGCAAAGTCCTGAAAGTTCCTAAAGTTCACAAAGATCACAAAGTACACAAAGTTCACAAAGTTCACAAAGTTCCCAAAGTTTACAAAGTTTATGAAGTTTACAAAGTTTACAAAGTTCACAAAGTTTTCAAAGCTCATAATTTTAAAAATTTTTAAAGTTTACAAAGTTCACAAAGTACACAAAGTACACAAAGTTCACAAAGTTAACAAAGTTCACAAAGTTCACAAAGTTTACAAAGTTCACAAAGTTCGCAATGTTCACAAAGTTCACAAAGTTTCCAAAGCTCATAAAGTTTTAAAAGTTTTCAAAGTTCACGAAGTTCCCAAAGTTCCCAAAGTACACAAAGTTCACAAAGTTTCCAAAGCTCATAAAGTTTTAAAAGTTTTCAATGTTCACGAAGTTCCCAAAGTTCACAAAGTACACAAAGTTCACAAAGATCACAAAGTTCACAAAGTTCGCAATGTTCACAAAGTTCACAAAGTTCACAAAGTTCACAAAGTTCACAAAGTTCACAAAGTTCACAAAGTTCACAAAGTTCACAAAGTTCACAAAGTTCACAAAGTATTAAAAGTTCACAAAGTTAACAAAGTTCACAAAGTTCATAAAGTTCACAAAGTTCACAAAGTTCACAAAGTTCACAAATTTCACAAAGTTTACAAGGTTTACAATTTACAGTTTTTTTTAAATTAATTAGTTTACATGTTATGGTAAAAAGTTTGAAGCATCAATTGAACAATGTATCATACTTATAGGGATGTTTTAAAAAAATCATTGAATTTTGATATCTCTTGGTTAGTGATCCAAATCTTGGTATCCAATTTATATTTATCGTAATTTGTGTTCAGTCTAACGGCCAATGGAAGTACATTAATTAACTTTGTTGGAAAGTATCTAAAATTTCTTTGGCCGTATGCTATAATTTAAAACGATTTATTTACACGCTTTTTGTATTTCATTTGTTACGCATTAACGGATGTCTAAATGTATTTGCGGCTTGCGGCGACGAGATAAATAAGTTTACCACTGTGGAATTATTATTTCACTATAGAATATCGAGGTAAAAGTGTTTTATTGCGTTTTTTAGGCACATCACATTTATAACGTCATTTTTTATCGACAAACATGACAATTATATTATTACTGACAGTGAGCTCATCACTCCCACGCATGGCGGAAACGTGCAATAGATATTTATTTAAGTCACATTGTTTATTGTTTTATTGAGTGAGATACGATTTTTAAATGAACGTACAAAAACGCAGACATATTGTAAAAAAAATGTTATTAAACTATTCGAGTTTTTTTTGCCATGGCTTTAAAGAAAAAAACACATATGTGGACAAAAAAAGTCATAAAACTGTTCAAGTCGTTTTTTGCCACGGCCTTATAGGCGACCCTATTGGCACTTTCGCTAGATGATACGACTTTTAACACCGATGTATTATACTTATATAGATTTCTTAACCCTTCCCTTATGTTGCTAGAAAATCCCTCGAGTTTCGGTGCTGTACACTCAGTGTACAGGGTACACATTTAATATTAAAAAAAAAAAATATTTGGATAAAATAGTGAATAGCTGACATTTGTTGTTCACGTAATTTTTTTTTTTTTTAATAATAGTAATAATAATATTCGGATGATTTGTATAACGCCGTTTTTGTGAAAAATCACCTCTAGGAAGCTGTACAAATGTTTTTTTTCTAATGCTCTATCTTATCACTATCTATATAGAAAATCTATTATTATTACTTATGGCTAACAAATTACATTTACCGGTTCATCGATATGTCATACTAAACTATATGATCAATGCATTTGACCCATGAACGTGATGCCGCGCTTAAATATACATGTTAGTAATACAATCGTAGGTAACTATATACCCACGATGCCACAAGATAGAAAAAATGAAAACAAAATATAAATAGTCACACTTATGTACACACTTTGCAACAGACAGTATGAAAATATTTAAACGAAATAAAACTTTCACATTCAATAGAATCCATTGAGCACATGCTGTTCGTGAAAACCATACGAAATGGCCGCTGAAAGCGATGAAATGTAATCGCGAATCACCCACCATGCTCGAATCCCACCCCCGCGGATCGAACACCAATCGAACGCTCTCAAAGCCCTACCCGCTGCGATTTGACACATGATCGGAACACTTGTCATTCTTTGGCCAGTAGCAGTGGAGTATTCCGCATAAGGGAGGGTGATCGATATTCACCCATATTCCACATTCCTAGTGTTTTTATTCGACCCCACGCGCCCATGACGCGAGCACCCCCATCAACCCCCTGTCGAATATCGCGCCACCCCTAAACTGAATTATATGTGTTTGTGCTGCGTTTTATTCGCTAGATTTAGGAAGGTATTATAAACTATTCATTCATGTATTTACATAGGCACAACGGATCCGTTGAAATCTCAGCATTTTTCTCACAGAGTTAAGTTACGACAGAGTTCTCGGGACCATAGTTATGCTTGTAATTTTAGCTTGTACGAGTATTTACCACTTTACCAAATCATTTTAATGTTTACTTCCCCATTCGTTTAATTGCTTTGGTTGTTATGTTTGGGGTAATACTTTTAGCATCGCCTTGCTGCGTCCGCTATTTCAGAACTAACTACCTGTACTCCGTTTCTTGAGAGGGGTAGGTAGAGAGGGGTAGTTAGAGAGGATGAACCGCCACACAACTTTGTCTTGGCACACACTATTTTCTTCATTTAACATTCAAACATCGTATCGTACATAATCTTGTGTTTTTCTGACTCTTGACATGGAGCGATTCAGTCACTTGATCTTGAAATATCTTTCTCGGTTATCGCTAATCTCTTATTCTGGTGCTCCTTCCACTTCACATGTCCAAAAAATCTAAGAGTCCCTTACACAATATTGCTCATTATCCTTACATCAGTCTTTCATTATTTCTAAATCTATACATTTGTCTTACAGTCATTCATGATTTTATCACACATTTCTACAGAAATCAATCTATTATCATCCTTCCTCCACCTGTGTCATGCCTCACTCAAAGGAGTGTGCCAAAGATTTTCTAGCCCCATAAGACTGTTCTTTATTAGTCACATGATAAAAATAATACTAATCGACCGGTTCAGACCTTGGGGTTTTTTTATGATATATATTTTTTTTGTTTTCCCTCTTTATGAGTCATCGTGACCACATAGTGTGAATTTTCATATGTAGTATTCATTTTAAAAAGAAAGTCTCGGGTAGAAAATGGATAAAGAAGAGGATGGTAGAGAAGGAATTAAATTTGATGGGAATTATATGTATACATTATTATGCTGGCGGAAAGAAGAAAATAAGCTCTTTACTTTGGCCTTGAAAATGGGCTTTGAGGGAGCATTACGTATGTCAGAGAGTAGTTCATTCCAGAAAAGTTATTTATTTATTGTATTATGTACGCTCCATATGGACTTTAACATATATAGTTAGTTATGGTAAACAGGTGCAAAACACATCACAGTAGGTACATAGATAAAATAACGAACAAATACAGGAATAACATAGTGGAAGTACCATTCCAAGTAATTAGTTACAGATTCTAATTTTCTAAACATACCTCACTCACTGATACTTATACTCTAGACACATATATTAATAATTGTTGAGGATGTATGCAATAATCGTTTGTATTTGTATTCCGAGCAGTCAAACATATCTTCTTGTACGCTTGTATTGAAATTAAATGAGAGAATGATGTAGCTGTAGGGGATCAATTTCTTTGATAGATAAGTCTCCATCATAGCACAAACAACATTTTCCATTTGTAATGATTTTTGTAAGAGTTATCCAAAATTTTGTTTGTTTATTCGTAACCCGTTTGTCTTTCTTTTTAAAATAAATAAATTATTTTAAATTCTGAGAAGGTGATTGGTAAAGATATTATTGTTTTTACTTTGTATACCGATATGTTTACAGGCAAGGGGATAAGTTAGATACTTTTTTTCAAAAACTCCCTCGATACGATTGAAATAGGTACGGTAAATTTAGTATAGAAGTTCGTACCTTTACATGCGCCCTTGTGAAAGCTCCCCTTCTTGAAATAAAACTCAGTAGGTAATTATTCAATATAGGTAACCCTAATTCAGAAATCATAAACCCTTTAGCCCCTGGGGTGAATTCGAAAGTAGATCGGTAGCTGTTCAAATATCAACGAACCAAATAATTTTATAATATCGTGAAGCTTTTATTCCGATTTGCGTATTGATGGTACTTTTTAATGTAATGCTGTTAATATAAATCAAATTTTAGGTCAACATACTTATTATTTTTTTATGTTACCCATGTTACAATAATGAATAAAAAAGTGCATCTGGAAATTCTCATATCGTACCAATTTCCCGTTTTGACAGTTGGCGTCTTGTATTTATAGGCCTAACAGATTCTTCAATAGTGACCAATTGCTAATCCTATACAAATACCTAATATTTCCAACAGTTGATCTTGGAAGCCACCTCTGGGCTGTAGGTCCAAAATATTTGATAAACCTTCTTGATTCTGTTCAAATGAGGGCGGTTCGTCTGATTGACAAACCGTTGTTAACAGACCGTTTGCCATCTCTAATACACAGAAGAAATGTAGATATGCTGAGTCTGTTTTACAGATATTTCGATGGAACCTGATCGAAGAAGCTAGCAGCGTTGATCCCCTCCGCACCGGTGCACGTGCGTGAAACTCGACGAACACGAGCAGAACACCCGTTCACAATTGGTGTTGGCTTCATGAGAACGGGTTGTTTCGCAAACTCGTTGCATGTAAGTCGCCTCATTTGTGGAACGAGCTGCCGTCATATGTCTTTCCTCTCACATTAAATCCGGGTTTCTTCAAGGCCCGCATTATTCCTTCAACAGCCCCTCCTTGACTCCCCTCACGTTACCCAAACGGGTGGCGATATAGTTTCCCTGTCTGTACTCCGCATAGGACAGGAGCTCTCTTGTGAGGTATAACATTAAAAAATTAAATATGTTCAATTTTAAAATAATATTTGAAGTAAATCAAATTTAATAACGTTATTATTAATTTCTGCAAAATATTTCTGTTTTTTAATTTACTGTTGCAGCTGTTTCGACGTTCAAAGCCATTTTCAAAATGTGGTTAGGCCACATTGAGGTGACTTACTTGTATAATTTTATTTACTTCCACACAATTTTAATTTGAACTGTGTTTAAAATGATTTATTACCGTTAAAACCGATTTCCTTTGAAAATAATTGTGATAATTAAAAATTCTCTCTTCCGTGAGATATTTACAGTTTAAAGCTGTTTTACCCACATAGCGTTTTCTTAATTGGTTTGTAGTGACGTGGAATTCTTTTTAAGTCAATAATTTTGACGCTTTTGGTTAATTATTTTTGGGGAATTATTTTAACGTATTATTTTGTGCAGGGTTCGTGAATATACTCAAGAGTGGGGAATAAATAATTTTCCAAAATAAATGTTACGTTTGGTCAAGATCTTCTTGTGTCTTCTACCGCCGGTTATACTGTCAAGATTACTTTGGTTTAATAATATAGTTGAAAGTTAATTATAGTTAATTTTAACTTGTAGACGGGATATTATACATCATTCCTGCTTCATCATAATAAATGAATAAATAACACCCCCCCCCCTTTACCCAATCACAACTTTCTTAATGGGGTACATTTTTAAATTAGTTACAATATCTACACACAAATTATGATTCTGTATCAATAATATATTTTATAATGATAAATATAATTATGTATTAAAAAATATATAAATATTTTGGATGGTTTACAAAACTGTTCCATATTCGTTGTTATTTTATTTAAGTATATATCATCAGAACATTATTGTTTCGACCCGTAGTAGTGTTGTGTATATAAAAATAATGAAGATATTTAGTTTTTCAGATTCATTGGAACCTTTCAATACATTTAAGAATGCTCTGGTAACTTTCGATAGGATAACAGATGAAAAAAGAAAGTTCACCGTAAAACGGCTTTTGGTAAGTTTAACGTTATATTGCATTATAGACACTACTTTTAACTACAGTTTGAAAATGGCCTTAAACAGCGAAACAGCCGCCACAATTACAAAAAACTAAAAATACTCGCAGAACTTAATAATAACATTATTAAATTTGATTTACATTAAATTAAGAAAAAAAAATAAATGGAGTTCTACGAATCAAACACAAAAACGATTAATAACTACTTTTTAAAGCGAATACTGCACAAGAACTACGGGACTATGGTATTGCTATGTTATTGTGAGACTGAACAGAGGTGGGAATGAAAAGAGATTAAAAGAGGAAGGTTGGGAAGTGACTGGGTATTCAACAGTATACCAAAAATATAATTAATTATGAATTTGAGAATTTAAAAAAAATTATCCTTGCGACTTTACCCAATAAGAAGACATAAAAAAAAATTCAAAATAACCAAATTACATATAATAAAAAAATCGATAATGGGAAGCATAAGAAAAATATTACGTTACAGAGTTCTGATTCTTGAAAATGATTCATTTGCGTGAACACGGTACAGCTACATGACAATAAAACATGCTTAAATCGACGTTGTTTGAGCAAAATATTCACGGCCGAGCGTAACGTAACTGCCTTACATCCTTTTTTTAAACTATTAAACTGGTTTGTTAAACGTTGAGGCACACTCACGTGGGGATACCAAGTACCAAGGCTTCATCACAATAAGATGATGCAATAGTTTTTACTGAAGCCTATCATATCATTGAATTTCATTGCAAAAAATAATTTTCAAATTCATATTCAATGTAAAAAATATTTTTCAATGTCTACATTATGTGTTTCGCTCATGAGGTTTTTGATTAAGGGAACGGCTGCGCTGCCTGTTTCACACATAACTTAATTTTGGATTTGGAGCCATAATATGGCGTCTCGTCTAACATTCTGTGAGTTAAATGGATATTTAAAAGCTCAGTACCTCGTGATGAAAATGATATGTTGTTAGCTGAATAAATTCAGGCAACGTAGCAAAACAGAAAATATCAAGACGCCAGAGCTCATTGTTTGAGAGGTTTTGCTTCAGCATACAAAAGAACCCTTAGTCCTTGTCACCTCTGATTTTTTTTAAAATGGTTACTTCATTATTCACTGATATGATTCGAACAATTTTTTTGTTTTTTTGTCCCGGTGCGAATGAAAGAGCGTTGAAATGTTTGTGCTAGAATTAAAAAGGGGTGAGCTTTGAAAAAAAAATTATAGTTTATTACATAATTTACATCTGTTTCTACTAAAGTTCAAAAAGATATGAATAACTATTATGAAAATCTCACGTTTTGTACTTTCTGCAACATGCATGTAACAATATTCTTAATCGGCGTGAACTGTAGAGATCCGGAGAGAATTCAAGGATAATGTAAGCGTAATGGATACGATTAAGAAGTACGCTTAGGTGTTTTGGGCATGTAGATCAGATGAACGAACAGAGGAGTGCAAGGAAAATATATGACGCGGAAGTGAATGGTAGAAGAATACGCAGACGCCCGAAGAAGACATGGCACGACCAAGAGAATAAAATGCCTCAGTCGGGCTATGTAAAGAGCCAGAAGAACGGAAGAGTTTTTGGAGGCAATATATAAATGGGAATGAACCAAGGAGTGTGCTCCAACACAGAGTTATCTCTTAGCCTACCCATGCGGGGAAACGGAGTAATGTACTCAATTCAGTAGGTCCATTTATTATGGGTGTAACCTAACCTAACAAAACATGAAACGTGAAACGCGTTTTTTATTGTTGGCGAAAGCTTTACTCTCGTATAATTTTGCAAGCTCTTCGAGATTATTAGATTTTTTTTCTTCATTAACCATCGTGTAATTAAGGAGAAGGCAGGAGTTGGCCGCCCACAAATGTTGTAAATCTTCACAGGTTAATTGCTTTATTATCCATAAAAACTTAATTAAAAATAAGTGTTTATCATGTTAACTGCCCATGAGTAGAGTTTATTGTTTTAGTGGCTCGAGAATATACACGCCATGCTGAAATGTCCGGCGCAAACTAGAACAAAGTAAGCAATATGTTTTAATATTTCCCTATCTGTCCCAATACATTAAATAAGTTAAAAATGATTTTGACTTTTTTTTCTTAAATGTCAGTAAATTGGTTTTAGTTTAGGGCATTTATAATGGACAGTCTGATAAAAGTATTTTTTCAAACTTAGATTCCAACCCATACAGATACGTGGATACGTTTTTTCCGAATGAAAAAGGGAAGATTTAAACAAAAATATCTTACTTATAATTAATAATGTTAATGGTAAAATGGTCTGACGTCTAGTCTTTCAACTCAGAGGTTAGAGAATAATCTTTTTTTATTTCCTGTTGTAAGGAGAACAAAAAATAAGTTATCCGTTCTTTTAAAATTAAATCCATCTTCACACTCGAATTGACGAATTAGTATTGTAGAAGTTAAGATCCTTCCAATGCAATCAATGAATAAACACGAAATTCAGTTGACAACAGTGTGAACTATGTAATCAAATAAGAATAAAAATAATTGCCGTTTTTATCTTTATTTACATTAAACTTTTATTGCTTACTTTATACCACACTTCCACAATTTTTCTGATGGGAATGATGTATGTTTCTCTGTTTGTTGCAACTTTGTACGGTCTTGAAACAACCTGACTCTCATTATTCCCTTTCCTACAATTCTATTATAATCATCTAGTCCGGAATTCAAATAGTTCAAACCCACTATCCCTTAAAAGATACCATCACAGATAAACATGACGGTTACTAAAAAAAATTAAAACAGTTGACAGCAATGAAAAGTCTTCAATTAAGACTGAAAAAAATACATATGTGTGGGATAGGTAATACTCGTAGAAAAATTTTATAATTTTTGGTAAAATATTTATTTTATCTTTTAATAATACCAATCGTCAGTTCAAGACCAAATCCATATTTCGTAGACCTGTTTTGAAAAACTCTGATCTTTTTTATAAATCTGTACGAGACGCTCCCGTTGCGTTGAGAGACTTTAGTGATAAAAAAATAAACATTGTAAAAAGGTTAGCGAATAACTAATCTACTGAGCGAATTACATCTCTTTATATTGGAATAAAATACACATTCTTTCTGTATAGATAAGAAAAATACTACCCTATTAACACGTGATAGAATAAAAAAAAGCATTATAGATGTGTCGTGGGGTCAAATAATATCAAAAGCACAAATCTCACGGTCGTGAGGGTAATATCCATGGAAAGGACACAGCTTTCGAGGTGATTTTACATAGATTATAGATAATCAAATTCCGTAACTATGTGGAAAATGTTTTCGCAATTCCTGTTGCTCGATACAAAAGCATTGACAAAAAACTCGTTTCCAAACATTTTAGAAAAAAGTTTTTTAACTATCCCTTGAAAAAATATGGATATATGCGAGTTTCATAAGATAGGCCAACAAAATCGCAAAACAACCGGCACCGGAAAAATAACGATAACGTTCCCGTGTCACGATTGCAGCTGTTGATTTTTTATGACAACAATATTAAAACATGCAAATTTTTATATGCTTATACTAATAATTTTGCATAGGATTGACTTGTTTCGTGTCAAAATGTTATTTGAATCGATGGAGGTCATGGACCCGATCGCTGGCCATTCCTCAGGTGCGAAATACATGAATATTATTTATTATATTACATATGTATGCATACACACCGTCAAATATCATAGTATTTGTACAGGGTGTATCGAAAAATACGTTTTTTTTCCTCCATTTACTCTAATACTAATCGTTGTTGAAAGATCGTCAAAAATGTGGAAAATACTTTTTTGCTTGCGTAATAAATAGTCTAATAAGAAACGTGTTAGGTACGCAAGATCCTTTGAGTTTTATTTTTTATCCTTTAGATTTTAAATGCTGCTGATATTCATGTCAACTTGGTTGACACATAATTTGCATTTTTATAACATAAATTATTACCAATTTTTTTAAAAAACGAATGTAATAAAATTCAAGAAAAAACAAAAATGTTATCTTTGCATAGAAATAAGAATTAGAGATGAAGGTAAGAATCTCGATTCAAATACCCCCATTTTCATAAGGCCTCCCTTGGCTGGGAGAGTAGCAATCTTCCTCTCCTCATGTGGTTGTATTTTTATTTTATTTTTTTATTTTAATCGTTTTTGATCGAGAAAATCGTAATACTTTGTGCAACTATCAAAATTGAAGGCAGTGTCTTTAACACTAGGTATGTTACCATATATACTCAGGTAACGTGCATATTGTAGAATCTTAAAAAAAAACCACGGGTTAAAAAATGCACAAGCAAAACAAAATACAACACAACAGTTCGAGTTTCTGCGAGAGACTCACGGTAAACATCGCTGAATTACGTGTATAAAACATACATTGTAGGAAATAAAGACAGCAGGAGGATTAGAGTAAGAAAACATACCAATACCAAAAGTGTTAATTTTTAAAATTGTGAACGAAATAAACCGTGAAAGCAGTTAGAACAACTTCTCAAAAACTTCTCACCAATGTTGCTGATTTTATTGGCCTACAGGATATATTGTATATTTAGCATTATCACCTACGTATTATACATGATATGTAGGAACTGTGTTTAAATAAGACTTTCATCGTACGATCTGTAGGAACCTACCTACTGCCCGTACCTGTATACTTACGTGACAAATATGATTGAGCACATAATGGCAGGTGTCGTGGAGGAGAGATTCTTGCTGATGATGTCACGCTGGATTTTGTATGTATTGTGTGAAGTGTGTAGACTGTGTAGAGGTAACACGCAGGAGAGTATGAGACACGAGTCTGCCTCTGGGCGCACCTCCTGAATCTTGATGGATTGCATTACAATTTATTTACTATTTGAAGGTATTCCGAAGATTTTTTGCTGTGAGGAATCATCATCAGCTGGTGTTCAATAAATCCTGGTTAAATGTTTCGTCTTCTCTTCTCGTTCGTTTGCCTATTGCTTCCACGTGTTTCAGCAGAATATGTTATTTTGATTCAGTCTGTCGCGATATTGTTGCTGCACATGGCCATGCATATGCTTTTTTTAAATATCTTTAAATCGCTTGAGTAGCCGGCTAAGCCAGCTAGTTTCGGACCGGCCAGCGTTTTCCAGAGCAGTTTTACCACAAAAGGTATTGTATTCGAGTCACTCTAGAAATAATTTTAGTATTGTCACAATCAAATGCATAAATTACTCTTAGAACCTTCCCATTGAATATACTTAAAATTTGAATAAACTTAGTGTCCGGTTTTTTACTTATCTTATGGGAAGTTTAAAAAAAAATGTGTATTGACCGCTTTGTTTTTCTTACTTTTATCTTGAGAGAAGCTTAGTTTTTGAATCCCCTGGAATGTCTTACTTAGATATTTCTCTGAATCCTGAAACGACTATAAATTTTAATAATATTATATTTCAGTATTTCATAACCGTTTAGAATATTATACTAATATGCATTAATAAAAAAAATATAGAAGTATCATGAATCAACTTATTTTGCTACCTTTTTTGATAAATATATATTTTCACACATATATCATATGACTATTTTAATTGTAATTATATTGTCACTCTTAAGAAGTATGTAAATATACAACTCGAATTCAGGGTTAATAAATAAATACACATGTTAATCAATGCAATCAATACCTTTCATTTATGAATAAGCAGATACAACGTCACCATGGTAACATAACTCGGAACATTATAATTGTATTTTTGTTATTAACACGTGTGGTATTTTACAAACGTAACTATTTTTGGAGAAGTGCAGACACGTGTAACTTGCGTAAAGCTATTTACGAACTATTTTAGAACTTTTTTCATACGTTTCCCTCAGACACTTCTCTCTTTTTAACGAGTTGTAAATTGCGAAAGCTAAAAAAACAGTCGTGTTTAAAATCGTCAAATTATCAGCGGGGGTCCATTGGTTGGTTCAAACCAGAAATGTTTGCTATCTCAAATCAGAATAGAAGAGATTAGCATTTTAAGGTAACTTTTTAAGGTTAAAATAAGGAAGTTTGGATATTAAATTCATTATTTATTCATTCATTCAGACCACCGAAGCATCCAAAATTTTGTGTATTATAAAATCTACGAATCATCGTCCTAAAAGCACCATTTCCTACCTACAAATTTTTCGTTAATTATAGCTAAACCTTCATATGTAAATGCCTAGACACTGATAGCCAAGATGGCCGCCGATCATATTTAAAGATAATTTTTTACATGGCGGATGTTTGTTCACTTACTCAAGTTCTTATCCAAATGTGAAAATATTTTATACCGTTAAACAGTATTTTAAAAATCATAATGAAAAGATCTTGGGAGCAAGTGAATACCTCACAATAGTCACAACTTCGGAGCCAGTGGGACTATGACAGTCCCATATGGAATGAGGCTGAAGGGAGTGGGGAGAAGAAGGAAATTGGAAGGAGGAAGCCTGGTAAGCACTTGGCTATTCAGATCTGGTCACAAAAAATGGACCTCGAAATCTCATACTTACCAAAAAAAAAAGTGAAAAATTTATTACCCTAGAGCTCACCGTTCCGAGAGATTTAGAAATTCAAGACAGAAAATATCTCCCACGCTAGGTGATTTCTAGCGTGGGCTTTTGCTGTTTCAACCGAGCACATTTTCTGCATTACAGTTCAGATATGTATGAGAATGTCACGTGTCTTCACCCACCATACGTTCTGTTTAGTTTCCGTTGGAAAAGAAGCCACAGATAGCCAGATGTAGCTCGGGCCAATCATTTCGGGTTCAATTGAATCAGAAGCGACCCCCGGGAAGATTTCGTGTGTTGTTGGGTTGCACTTGTCTTATTAATTCAGTAACGGAATATTTTAGTATTTTTGTAACACTTCACTGTGATTCGGGGAAAACATCCACATTATTGGTTTTAGCTAGGTATTTACATTAATATTTCGACTACTAGGCGTGCAATTAAATTATATTTTGGGGAAACCGGGGCGTTTCTTTAAGCATCGGCAAGCTTCTAATATTTTAAACTTTATATCCTAAAAAAGGCAACATTCAGTTTCTCAGTGATTAATAGCGTATCTAATCATTTAGTTTATTGGGTAAATTCTAAATATATAGAAAACCAAGTTTCCATAACAATTCAACACGTGTATAAATCGGCATACTTTTTAAAAGTGGTATAGAGTCATTAAACGAACAAAAAAAACTAGCTCGATTACCTAACCTAATTAACATTTTTTTAATTTTAATTTTTTTTTTGTGCTTTTAATGACTTTATATCATTTAAAAAAAAGTGTGCCGATTCATACGTATGTTGAATTATCCGGTCACCCTGTCCGAAGTCAGTGGGATCAAAATTGCATCCACCCACATCTGACTTGGCCACCATTTTTACGAACACATATGGGAAGGGATCGAACAATGTTCATGACTTGAGGAAAGGACGATCGGGTGGCCGAACCTTTCGACGCGGTGGCTTCAGTATGCACGGGTGAAAATTGTAGTATGTAGGCACTATCAGGCATACCCAATCGGTATATGTGGTGAGACTGAAGGGATAGGGAAGATAGGGAGATGGGAAAGGGGAAGGTTGGAAAGTACCTACCTAGATATTCAATCTTATAACCAAACACGGATAAAACCATTTAAAGAAACGTTTCGATTCTGAATGGTGGTCTTTTACTAGAACGAAGTAAAAAATCTCCTTGCAACAATTCATGAATAAGATGTTTTGATCTTTCGACTTAGGTGTAAAAATCAGTATAAATTTACAGAGGCAAGTCGCGTTGTTAATTTTGAATATTTTTATGTTAGTTTGGTTTTGATAGATCAAACTAACGCTCACATTAAGCCAAGCTATAGAAGCAACTGAAAAACTGGACCCCATTCGGACTAGCGTGGGTGGAAATCAAAAATCTCAGGCCAAAATCAAAGTGATACCTTCTTTAAAACATTTTTTTCCTTGAGCAATATTCTTAGTTGGAAATCGTTCCTGAGACTTTTACGTACCTATCGGTTTTGAACACCGATTTAAATACATCACTTCTTCTCGGGGAGCAATTAACTGCTCTTCAATGAATACAACTATATTTATTAATTGATAAACTAAAGTTCTTAAAAACTTAAGACAAGATTTTTGTGCATAGCGCAAAGGGTAACAATTATTTTTATAAACAATAATTATAAGCCTGAAACACTCATCAAATTGAAAAAAAAAACCTTTCCGAGCAAAGATAAATGTCGCCGACAGGACTCGAACCTGCGCCCTTCTGATGTCCGGTCAGATGCTCTACCGTTGAGCTACGTCGGCTTATCGCAAACCCGCCAAGTTAATCAATATATACTAGTGTTCCATTTAATAATTACTGTTTTTATTATATTTTCACCTGTAAACAACCAACTTTATTAGTATGAGAAAGGCTTGTAACGGCTAAATCCCTCAAAATAGATGGCGTCGAGACAAATTATGTCTACATTTTATTGGTGAAAATTGCTTTTGACTTGTCAAATATTTATTAATTGATAAACTAAAGTTATTAAAAACTTAAGACAAGATTTTTGTGCATAGCGCAAAGGGTAACAATTATTATTTTTATAAACAATAATTATTAATCTAAAACACTAAAACATAATTTGTCTCGACGCCATCTATTTGAGGGATTTAGCCGTTACAAGCCTCTCTCATACTAATAAAGTTGGTTGTTTACAGGTGAAAATATAATAAAAACAGTAATTATTAAAATGGAACACTAGTATATATTGATTAACTTGGCGGGTTGCGATAAGCCGACGTAGCTCAACGGTAGAGCATCTAACCGGACATTAGAAGGGTGCGGGTTCGAGTCCTGCCGGCGACATTTATCTTTGCTCGGAAGGTTTTTTTCAATTTGGATGAGTGTTTTAGATTAATAATTATTGTTTATAAAAATAATAATTGTTACAACTATATTTCTTCACTTGTTTATTATATTCAATCTCCTTCTTGTTTGCTCGGGTTGTAGATATAGCAGTCAGATACTTTGTTTATGTATTTTATTAGATGGAATAAATATGAACTAGACACATAGTGTACTCTAGCAAAGATGTAGGAGTAATGACAGTTTGGATATAGGGACATTATAAAGAATTGCCCCGTTACATTTAGAAAGTTGGCGGGTATATTTAAAAGGGTCTTGCAGATTCGCGAACAATAGATAAGTTAACAATTTAGAAGATATGACAATTAACACGTTTTAAGTAATTACCATCGAAAATTTGCAATTGACTCTGGAAATTGCTTTCGGGTAGTTTTATTAGGGTATTTACAATTTTGAGATGGGACACATATTATAATAGCTACTATAATAAAGTGGTCCAGGGTGACCTAGTTAGGTTTAAGACAAACAATAAGTGGGAATTCGAGAAGTGGGCAGATAGTTTAGGGTCAGATGAGTAGGTACATAACAAGACCACCGGTTCATAACCAAAGCTATTACCCATTGACTTTTTTTTGATACTATAGTCTTCACGTAGTATCTAAATGACTTTGCGAAAGCTTTTTTAATTTATTTTTTTTCGTTAATGAGACTAATAGGCGATTGTTTTTTATACGGCGTGTTCATTAAAATAATGAACCCAGTGCCATGTTGAGGCAGCCCGCCATTACCTAAAGTTCAAGGCCACCATCAAAACAATAGGCGGGTGACTATTAAGAACCCGAATATAATTGATTGAAAATCATGTTCGCGCCGAAAAAACCGGTTCTGTAATTCTCCATTCTTTAGTAGGCATCTTAAATTCTGCCATAACAATAATACATCTGGCGTTCTTTGGTGGCTTGTTCGATGTAGAATTAAATCGATTCCGATTTTCTAAAAGTCTTTCTTGATTCGTCTATCGATATCATTAATATTACAGGCAGTGGGTTACATATAGTTTATTTTTTTATTCAGGTTAGCCAGTAGGAAAAACAGTGAATTAAATGATATTTTAAAAACTTGCAATAGACGTGATAAGTTTTCGCTAAGAATGGCTTAGCTGGCTGTTTGTAGCCGATGTTGGTTGGGATTACCTGCCACATCAAATATCCAAATAACCACTACATTTATGCGTATTACAAGCCAATACTGTTTAATTATATTATATTGCATGTAAGAAAGCCAATATAATATGATAATAATTATTTCGTTGATAAAGTTGTCCTTATTAACAGAGGTACCGACAGATGGCATTGATTGCTACATTTGTGATTTGTACTGAAAGGCAGGGCCTTTTTCGATACTAACATACATGCGTCTTCCCTTGAATGCGCAATGAGCTCACATGCACATTTTTTGTGTAGAATACTCTCAACATAAAATTTTATATTTTTACATCTGCCTCATTTTGGATACTTAGTTCCTAACGTTACCACGTAATGGTAAGATGGTCGGTGGTGCACGCGCGGAGCAGTGATTCTTAGCGAGAAGCGCGTATTTTTTAAAGTGTAGATTGGTTTCATGCTAAAATTTAATGCATTTTAATACTTTTTTTTATATGAGTAAGGTATGGTAGGCAGGGCTTATCTGACTATATGGAATGCACGCCTCTGCCTACTGACCCCAATGGCTACATCTTTTATACATAAAACTTCACGGAATGTAACTTGAAATACTGAGAAATTTTGTTTCTGCAGAATCAAAAATTATTACACATTTCAAATAGAGAATTTAAAAAAAATCCCATTATAAAATATATTATAATCAGGTACTTTGTCGCTTGTCTGGATATAAAAATATTATTTTTGTAATTTGATGATTTTCACAACACACAAACAAATTTATTAATTTTTATTGATACGGAAACCGTTTACAGAGCTCCCGTGAGCACTCAGGCCATAGGGCTATTATACTATCTCATATTTTGCCTCATACCTTTGACAATAACCCGGCCCCTTTGATAAAGTTCACCAGGGTTATTATTGGATATTCGGAAATGTCTCCTGGTTCCATAATCTGTCTTCTCAGATAACTGAGCCTTGTTCCCATCAAGGCGGGACATTTTCACCATAGACGAATTTCAGTTTCTTCGTCCTCTTCACATTTTCTGGATCTATTGGTGTTTTCTGCTCCCAACAGCTGCATGTGTCTCCTGAGTTGACAGTGTCCCTTTAGTAGTCCTACCAGTTCCCTCAGTAAGCATCTGTCCATGTTGAGTAGGTGACTGGTTAGTCTGAGGTTTAGTTAGTTTATGAGAACTTTTGATTGTCTCATTTCCGGTGTCTTCTCCCATGCAGGGATTTTATCGACCTTTCAAAATTTACAAAACACCCTACATCAGTTCTACTTTGAAAATGTCAAACATGATGTTTAAATACATTTGCTGTGAAGAAAGTGCGTTGGTTTTCGAAAATGTTTTCTTTTAATTAATTTTAATTCAATTTGAGCTAACCACTTTGAAGTTGAACATGAAAACAAATATCCGAGTACTAACATTACATTTAAATTTCTCCATCACAATTTCCTCTCTTAACTTTCAGTCAATCACTGGGAACATTATATTAAATAATAATTGCATCAAAAGAGACCCGACGTGAAAATATTGAAATGCATTACACGCCTCAGTTTATGTTATAATTAGCAAGTAGTTTGAAAAAGACATAATCAGCGGCGACATCTCGAAATAGGCTTTACAAAGAATGTTAAACATTCGAGCAAACAAGCTTCCCGTCGTTTGCATCGGTGCAGTGGGGAAATGAAATTTATCTTATATCGACCATTCTGTTTGAATACGTTCACCTGTGAGCTGTTTTTCTGATTTAGATAATATAATCGGCCTACTTTTAGGTACATACAACAGACCAAAATTTATGCTAGTAAGACATACCTTACCCAAACATTGAAGTTCAAATATAGAAGTCGCTGTAAATCCTCTATGCAAAACCTTTTTAGCCTCTGCACTGGATCTCCTAGCGAGGAGGACTATGAATATTTTTAAAAATTAAATAAAAAAGAAATAGTATTAAAACGTATTTGGACGCCTACGTTATTGCATTGCTTAAACGATTTTTATTTCTAGGTACCATGTTGTTGGTTGCGTAATATGTTAAAAATGTATGACTTTTCTAGTTGTATCATAATTTAGCTACTCGACAAGAGCGGATAATATGTATTACATAAACCGGCATTAAACAAAAAAAAAAAACAAAAAAATCGTAATATTATTTAGCAAAGTTGTGAACAGGGTTAATAGTAAAGGGAGGAATAAATATAAAAGTATTACAGATTCAGATGTTTTGTCAGGGTGACGGGTTGTTAGCGTTTGGCCTAACAAAATTTAGATACGACGAAAAATATTTCCACAAACTATAAGCTCTGTTTAACTGTTCCCCTATAAAAACTGTGTTTTATCTCACGCAAAAACCTAACAGGGAAGAAGGAAAGATTAATCTTCTGAGCTAACTCATTATCATTTGGTCATATTTTAACAAAACAAGAAAGGGATCAAATTTGAGATTTTTATGTTTCTGAATGGTTCATTTTTATATAAATTTTTTTCTTTATATATTTGTAAAGTTGCGAAGTATATATAGGAACAGAGTATAAAATTTTCTTACATTAAATTCTTTAAATATTAATTCTGAAGGGTGTAAAAATGATTTTTTGAAGATTATTTTGTTTGTTAGTTTTTGTGTAATGTAAAGGGATTGTGTACGAGTAACTAACTAACTAACTAACCATCACGCCGTTTCCCCGCAGGGGTAGGCAGAGAGGACGGACCGCCAAACACCTCGATCTTGGCATACACTTCTTGCTTCATTCACATTCATACATCTCTCATACATTCTCTTCTATTATTCCAACTTCTGACATGGCCCGACTCAAGTATTTGATTCACTTGATCGTGTCATGTCTTCCTTGGATGTCCCCGGCTTCTTCTTCCATTCACATTCGCGTCATACATTCTTCTTACACTCCTTTCTTCGTTCATTCACTCCACATGCCCAATCCATCTAAGCGTCCCTGTGTATGAGTATGAGTTTTATAATTACCATCCTATCCTATACCATATTGAATTATGGATTGACAGAAAGCAAAGCAGGTCATTCAAGTAGTTCTTCATTCAGAATATGTCTCAAACTGCAAAATATATATTGGTCAATTTTCGTACTCGGTTTTTGAGAATAATTATGCCTGGTGACCATTTTAGACATTGGTCAAAAGTGATACCAAGGTATTTAATTGATGTTATGATTTCAATTTCAGTACACAATAAAGTGGTGATGTTGATTGTTTGATACAGAATGAATCTTAATGTCTATTTCAAGCGGTGTTTTATATTTACCAATAAATATGGTCGCATAGTGTGTTTTTTTAGAGTTTAACATTAGAAGGTTAGTGTTAAACCATACTTAAAAATTATTAATATCTGTTTTTCTCTCTTTATTCAATTCAAACCATTTTTTTTGCTTTTAGGAGAAGAACTGTGTCATCAGCATATGAGACAATTTTTCCATATTGAAGCTATTTCTAAATTGAAATAAAAAAAAAAAAGTTATCATATTAATAAAGTTATTCATGCAAGAGTCCATTTTTTTCTTAATTTATTCAAATATTGATAAAATTCGTTTGTGAAATTAGTTATGCTTGATTTGCGTGTACGATATATTTTAAAAATGCAATAAATTGATTTTTTTAATTTAAAGTCTATTTTTAAACAATTTTTCAAATTCAATGTTTAATTCTACGATATTTAGATCTTAACAATTTACGAACATTATTATTGCACTGTTTTTATTCATCGCTAACTTTGTTGGAAATCCTCGGTAGTTGAGTAGGGCATTTATACATCGATCGCTGTTTGAGTGCGTTTCAATTAACCCAATGCACACCGCACACTATTTATATTTATTAAAAACTCGTCCAAATTTTTTGCAAGAGATCTTGTGTTCGTGTTTCGCAATAGAAGTGAAAAATTATTACAATAACACCAATTTTTAACTGATTTTTTCGCATATTTTTTCTGTAATGTTGTAGTATTAATTTTTTGTGATGTTGTCTTCTATATTTTAGGTGTGGCCGATTCGTTGTTTTGCAAAGTAGAGCATTTCTATTCTTTGTTTTCATTCTTCACTGTTGGCCTCATGGATTGTTGTAAATGCGTTTCTTTTTTAACAAGTTGGTGTTTATGCAGTTTATGCATTTTTGAGCTCCACTTTTGTTTTTGCAATCTCTCAAGCAGTGGTCTTCTGCGCAGTGTGGATAAATTGGTTTTTAATTTATATGAAGACAGAGCATCGCTGCATTTCCGTACTTTTGGTACCGCTTTAAAGGTAATTACAGTATCCGCTTTTTTTTGGGGTAAAACTATGTTTGATTTTATGTTCTTTTCATATTCTTCATATGGTATTTTCATATCTTCATTTTGTGAAATGAAGTCGGTAAATTTTTCTTTGTCGATTCCTTTGAATATCATGCAAGGACTTTTCTTTTTCAGAACATCAACATCTCTTCTAGGTTAATTTTTTTGTCGTGGTTCTGTCTTTTTCTTTACTAAAATTGATAATGAGTTTGTTTTTAGAAGTTTTTCCAAGGCTTGTTATTCCATCTCCGGTTTATGCCATCTTCAAATTTTTTATAATTTTTGCTTTAATATTCCCTTTTTTTAATTTTTTTGGGGTTTTTATTATAGGGATCACCGGAACATTTTGAAGATTTTTGATGGTGCCAATTGGCACAGGAAATAGTATAAGAAAGACAGATTTGAGGGCCCTATGGATCAGTCCCCCCGGCCCCTGTCCTCCCCCGCCGCTCCGCCCGTTTAAGAGTATTCTGTGTTATTTATCCTAAACATATATGGATAAAAATTCATTGTCTTAGCTTAAATACATTCTTGAATATGATAGAAACAATCACTCTATCATTTGTATTAGCGTCTTGCAATATGTCGTGAGGAATAAATACAGTTAGCTTCTTTTTTTCTCAATTTAACATGTGTGAAAACTTAGACCAAGCTCTATTTAGTTTTGATAATTTAACTGCATCTCTTTATATGGTCTATAAATAATGTGTAATGATAGCCTATCCAAAAAGAGAAAATAAAAATAAAAACTTCATATAATACATGTAATTTAAGAATAATACAAGAATAGGAAGTAATGTTTGTACAGCGCCCTTGAGGTGATTTTTCACAAAAACGGCGCTATAAAAATCATCCGATTATTATTATTATTATTATTATTAAAAAGTTAAAATAACACAGTTTCTTATTCACTTATGAGTCACGTGTAAAGCTATCACCGCATTTATGACAAACAACCGTAGGCCTGGTGCACACACGTCACATGTGCTAGTAAATTAACATTTATGTAGAACGTCCTTGAGATCAATTTGCTCCGTAAAGTGTTTACAAATATTTTGCTTCCAGTGGTTTACCAGACTGTTCATAAGAGCTTCCTGTCACGGGTAAAGATTATCAATTAAAATTTATAAAGCATATTATTACGGTTTTGAGATAGTTTGGAAATAATTATTTTTAACAGTTCTAACTAAAAGACCTGCTCCGTGAAAAGCATTCTTAGATATAACAATACATCACTGCAGATTTTGTTCAATTATTCAGTGGAGGATATCCAAATAATTGTATTGGAAATCAATCAGTTTACTCACGTTGGTGATGAAATAAAGTGGTGTAGGTATACTTAGTCATTGATTTTTAATATAAATCTATCATTACAAATTGAACAATTAAAAATATTCAAAATATAAATATATATATATGTAAATCTGCATGCCTTTTATATACTCGTATAAAAAAATTGAAATGAAATTTTTTTTCTAATCACTATATATTTAAATTAGAACCCACTTGAATCACCGTGATAATGGAAAAAAGGTACTCATGACAAACGCCAGCATAGGTACATTTTCCAACAGTTCATTATTACGTAGGTAGGTACCTACACAATATATTCAAATTGAAAAATAAAAATGTCCATACTCATCAAAAAACAGAATGCGCACGTGCCGTCAGATGTTCCAAATGCAATGGTAACATAACAGAGTGTTTTGATGAGATGATTTTTTATGCACTTCCAAATAACGATTTATAAATTCTATGTTTTATTATATGTAACAAAAGTTATTTATTCAGAATCGGCGATTGCTGATCTGTATGAATATATATTTTTAAAGCTACTATATTTTTCACTAGCGTTTCTTATTGTCGACACTCGACCATGTTCTCGCAGCGCACATTATGTACACTATGTGTCATTAGAATAAAATTAATGATGTCATACATAAATCAACGGCTAGCAACGGATGATGCATGATCACATATGAGCGGTAACTTTTTACAAAGGTCATATTATCCATCCTTCAAACGTTCCTGTTGTGAATGTACGGAGTACGGATGCAACTCACTCGGTGATATAACAGACTCGCACAACGAATGCAGCAAACATCACAATCTGACGTAATCACTTATGTTTTTTTTTCACGATTGTCGGTTTTTTACCGCTCGGTGTGCATGTGCTCAATTATTGAGGAAATAAATCATTGAGATTTTTTGAAGTTGCAAGGAACAGTTAGCAAGTGAATGCCACTGTTTGAAAAAGGTCTCTCGATGCCCACTTGAATAATTATTTATAAATATTGCTTATGTATCTGTCTTATTGATGGCTGAGTAAACACGGCTACGTTTTTTTACAAATGGGGTGGCGAGAGGCAAAGTACATTTCTTAATCGAAGGTTTATATTATTCGATTGTGATTTTCGGTCTCTCATCGGGACAATAGGTAGGTGCTAAGAGTATCTTATAGGTGTAAATTCATTTATACTGTCTTAAGTACTTTTTTTCTATTTTAGCCTGCCATTCGAGCTCTGAGTGATTTTTTTAAATCATCTCCTTTCTGGTCTCCAGTTTGGAAAGGTGTTAGACAAAAATTATTTCTTGGGAAACTTTGACGTGCACATTCTCACTTCCGTTCTGCTATTATTTGTACAAACTGTTACGTATGTTGTTCAGTTTTAACTATTTTTTTTAATATAATACTGCTTTACAAATGAAACTACGCTTTGTGTTTACACCTATTATAATATTTGTCTCCAAAGAAGGCAAAGCGACTTCCATATTATTGGTAAAATAATAATATTGGCGGGAGATCTCCGGGCTTAGAGATAAGCACTTACCACAGACGTCGTTAAATCTACGTAGGTAAGAGACTTATTACCTTCCTTCAGATTGAGTGATTGTTTTTCCAATTTTTTCCAAGTTCGGTTGAAGTTCGACACGAGTGACACTTTATGGGAGATACGAAATTGATTCTTGAGATAATGTCCAAAAGTCGTCAAATAACAGGAGATTTGGAAGGTGGGTATTATTCTAACAGTATTGAACTTTTACAGACCCTGACTCACTTATGTTTTTATGTTAGTCTGTTTTCATGTTAGTCTGTACGATGCATAAGTATGTCTGCTTGCTTTGATGACTTTATTAATTTTCACAGTGACTCTGGACAATTGTCAATTATTTAGCTACTGGCACTGTACCGAACATGATCCGACCGGTTGATTTAAATGAATCCATATTCATGGCTAGTCGTAAAAGATCTGAACAATCCCTGGTAGGTAGGTACTGGCAACTGTGGTGCTAAGAGCACGGACAAAAGAATATATTATTAACAATGCTTTGTCAAGTTTTATATTAAACCACGCCATATCCGGAGCTTATGATGACTTGTGACAATTATTCTGTATTAAACGTGTCTACATCCAAAGATAACCCTCGAGGATGTAACCCTGGGGTTGTTTAACGCGACCATTGCAAATAAATGTAATTTTTTCGGGTCAAACTTTACTAAACACAACTGGATGTATATAATTTTCAATTTAGATGGTAGGACCTTTGTCAACCCACATTGTTATTCATTTATAATTACACTAATTCGACAGCCTCCGTGGTTGAGTGGTTACGATGCTCGGCTACGAATTTGGAGGTCGCGGATTCAAATCCCGGCGTGTGCAAATAAATTTTATTCGTTTAATTTGTGTTATTTCACAATTTGTTCATTTAAAATATTATATAATAGAATTGAGGCACGTTGCAGAGTGGTAGATACTTTCAGTATCGCCCTGGTGAAATGGCTTCAGCCGCATTTGGTAACCAGATCAAAAGAGCCAGGTACTTCCCCACCTTCCTCTACTCTATCTCCTTTCCCCTTCCCCACAACCTTCAGTCTCACAACACACCCTATTTGGGGATGCCATAGTCTCACTGGAAGCAGTTGGAACTCTTTTGCGGTACTAACATAATGTTTTTTTTTTACTACCTCTATGGAAATTTTATTCACACTTTTGAAAACAAACCGATTTAGAAATATTATAGAAAATGTTAATTAAATGTGTTTAATTAAGGTAGGTTAGAAAACAGAAGAATAACCTCAGATGACGTGAACCTCATTTAACCGCATCCGGTGCAGTCACACCCGTTGTGAGTATATGATACAAGGATGGGGCCTAAAGGATTCTAAAGGTCTATTCACATCTACCAGCACTGCGCAGTGCAGAACAGTACAGTGCAGACACGACAATATTAGTTGCTTACATTATCTATGAACACTTTCATATTACAGCGTATGTAAGGGTATCATATCCGCGTGCGCGCAGGCCAGCACCGGTCGAGATAGCCACTTTATTTCTTAGGTTCACGAGTTCACTTGGTGTATATAAAATCACGAAGTTCAAATAAAACTGTTAGTCCAGCGTATTGTTGATAATTTTATTCTGTTCTTACGTCCCTTCTTCCCAACTTTTCAAATATCTGAGGCACCGATCAGCCAAGTGTTTTGTTGAGCAACGCTCAGTTTGCCTGTTTCCAAGAATTTTTATCGTTGAAAATCCTAAATTACTATGAGAGTGAGCGGGCATTCTTTTATAAACAATAAGATGACATCAATGTAAAAACTTTCAAGGCAAAATTAATATAGACAAGTTAATATTGTATTTATCGTGGATAAAGATCATTTGTTTAAAAAACTAATACGTAAATCAACATTTTATACATCACAAAACGAATGCGTTAAAAATATGTTGAGAATAGAAAGCGTTAGATTGACTTCTGCTAATGCCGCGAAAGCAAATTATTCCTTTCGTACATTTGACATTTGACGTTTCTCCTCGGTGAAAAACAAGACAAAACGTAGCTTATAATATGTAAAATAAGTTAAGTTCTCTTTAGTTTTATTTAAAACATACAAAAAACATGTTTTTGACATTCGAAAACGGAATAAATCTTTTTCATTCAATATTTGGATCGCGTAAAATGGATCGCGAACCCATAATGACATTTGTCATTTCGGTGACATTTTTTCATCCCGTTGACACTTTTTATAACTAGTCCCTTATTGAGCGGAACTTAATCCAAAAAAATTGATATCCTAAATTGATTGTAAATTTGATCGAGATTTTCATCGTGAGGAGCGTATTGTGCATTTAAACACTGTTGAGGCGAAATTTCGTCTCAACAGGTAGGTCTCAGTAGGGTTGGGACGAACGTCCGTTACAGGGTTAAGACGTTGAATAGTTTTTTGCTTGTAAAAACCGAGTTCATTATGCGGAATGCCATGAATTCACAACGAGTTTTAGTTGACTGATATTTTTCATTGCGTTACTAAAATCTCATTATTCGGATTTTATGTTCCGTACACATATTATAAATACGTAAATTTATAGATGCAATTTTACCATTTTGCACAGTTATAGGGAGTCTTATTTTTCAGTATTTATTTTTCTCAAAATTAAATAAAAATTCAAACTTGTTTATTTAAAGTTTAAAAAAATGATTAATAACTATTCTTATTCAATTTAACTAACGGTCAATTTATAAAAAAAAATTCTGATTGGTAATTATTATAACACGTTACAGCTGTGTCGCCTTTCGAAGGCATTATCACACTGTGGAGAAGTCACTTACAGTCGACCTATTTATATTCTTTCTATGTAGGTACTGATAAAGAACCTCAGAATGTTTTCATTTTGATTACTAAGGCTCTCATTAATTTATGAGTAAATTGACGATTATTTTAATGGTTTTGTTGAACTGCAAAGTTTCCCTACTTAAGGGTTATGTTTAAAAGGATAAATTAATAAACTTATAAAAAAAACTTTTAATAAAAACGGACTTCAAATTAAACAAGTTTGTTTAATTTGTGGAACCCAACAAAAAAAATTCTATCATGCATCAGAAAAGGTTAATGATTTTCTTAATACAACTCCCAAAGACCCAACATTCAATATGAATGAGATACCTGAGGCGTATGTGTGATAAAACTATCTATGATCGTGTGAAAAATATTGAGATTCTCAAAGAATATAAGGCTGATGTGCGCGTAATCAGTTAGATTAAGAAAGGGAAGCTTAGATAGTTTGGGCATGTAGAGTGGGTGAATGAAGAAACGGGTGTTAGGAGAATACGAGTATATGACGCTAATGCGAATGGAAGAAGATGCCTGGGAACGCCCGAGGAAGACATGGCACGATCTAGTGAACCAAATACATGATTTGGGTCATGTCAGTATGAATGAGAGGATATGTGAATGTTATCGAAGCAGGGAGTGTGTACCCAGACCGAGTTATTTGGCAGTCTGCCCTCTTAGTTAGTGAGTTCAATAGGAAACATGATTTCGTAAAATGTTTCAGGTTATGAAAATTACAAAGAGTACATTTCAGGCACGTTCTAGTGGTTGATACTTTCAGTATCGCCCTGGTGAAATATCATCATTCTGAGTCGTATCGTGGCTTGAAATGACTTTATTCATATTTAACGATCAGATCTGAATAGTCAGGAACTTCCCAACTTTACGCTTCCCAAACTTATATATATATATAATGGAGTTATGCCTATTAGTACGGTCATCTCCAGACAGGTTTCCACTAAAAGACATAAACACACGACCAGATATACTGAAAACCTACTAATAACACAAGCGAATAAAACAATATTTTAAAAAATATCTTACTACATGGCATTAAAGTATATAACAACCCTCCACGCAACATTAAATAAACACGCTATCTACTATTAAATCATCACTAAAAACATTCCTTCTGAACAAACTTCACTACACCTTAAACTTTCAGAGTGGAAGATACTCTCAGTATCGCCCTGGTGAAAGACCACCATTCAGAATTGAAACGTTGCTTGAAATGGCTTTTAGCCGTGTTTGGTGACCAAATCTGAATAGCCAGGTATTTCCCCACCTCCCTCTTCCCGTTCTCCTTCCCCTCTCCAATACCTTCAGCCTCACAACATTCCACAATTGGGAATGCTATAGTCTCACTGGCTCCAGACGGTTGGGAGCAGTTGGGACTCTTGTGCGGTATTCATATAAAAAAAGAATACTGTAAATGCATGGATTGAACGCACATTAAACTTCTCTAGGTATATTTTATTTCTATAAACATATATGCATTTTGTGGATTAACTGTAAGAACTGACATGTACCTATAAGTTATAATAATAATAATAATTGGATTACTATAGCGCCGTTTTCGTGAGAAAATCACCCTTTTATACCCTTTTTAAAGTATAATTTAGATATTTTTGCAATAAGAATATGATTTTGAAGTTGGGACCCATGTGTGACCACAAAAGTTAGTTTTTTAAACAATATTTGCTTTTGACTTCATCTGTACTTTCCCATTTTGAGGAACACCGCTTCAGAGTGACATTTAAATGGACATTTAAGTATTAGTTAAACACTCGGAATATCGTCGACGCGGTGAACAGAAGCCATCATTCATTATGGATAAGTTCTTGATTGGAACTGAAGGGGCGGGATAATATCGTGTCGAATCAATATTGGAAATGCAATTCAAATTAATTACGCTGGAAAACGTGCTTGTCGTCTCATCCAATCAGGATTAGGAATGGTTGTGAAGTATTAATACTGTTAGATCTATTAATTCGTTTGTACGTTTAGACATTTTTCTAAAAATAGAAAATGCTTAAAAAATATATTTAACCTATTTTTTTACCAAACTTATCAAAAAGCCCTCGTATGTCGATAATTTAATTGATTGTTTTTTATAAATTACACTATTTTATTTAAATTGCTAAGATAGACCTTTGAAATCTACCGACTACACTATGTACCTACGTCACCATCGGCCGCCGATAGAACTAAATTTCACTACTCCAAAGGAGCCGTTTAACATTTGACATTGTTATTAAAGAATTATAATTGAATACAGAAATTCGCTTTCGCATCACGTGTTCTCCCGGTACTCCGTTCATAAACCATGTAATCGTCCCTTTCTTAATTTTATTCATTACGCTCGCCACATGACCTTGAATTAAATTGGAACACATGGAATTACCACAGATTCAGTCTTCTTCCATTCTTCCTCTGCCGGTTCCATGCTTCACTGCCGTACATCAGAGTTGGCATCATCTCCACCGTTGACTGGTAAATTCAAATAGAAATAATGTGTACAGTATATATTCTCATAAATACATATATGTACATGCACATGTACCCCTGTATTAAAAAAAAATCCAAGTATTAAATACATTCCATTGTTTTCTTACAAAAAAGGGTATCCGTTTACATTACATCCTCTATCTACTTCTACGTAGGAAGTCACCTACCCACCATTGAAAGATAATACATCCTTTATTTCACGTACTATTTAACACGTGATTAATAATAACGTAGTCGACAGGTAGAACGAAATTAATTAGATTTGTCAAAATCAACAACATGGAACATTAACCAAATAATAAACAATAATAATCCTTCACGGAATATTTTAAAGCATAATATTGATGGCTGAAATTTGATAGCAGAGCATTATTTCGTAATATTACTTAACAATGAGAAACTTTATATCATCTCCTACACGAAACTCAGGGAATCGATGGAAACAATGATAACTGAACAATATAATAATATGGATTTTATTTTAAGCGTTGTTGTGTGCGGTTTACAATACACAACCCACTATGAATATTAAATACTTATAGATTGAAATCAAGAAAAAAAAACATTAAAAAAGAGTATTACAGTGTATAAAAATCAACAATAACATTTTTTATATAGAAATTAATTTAAGGTATACGAGTAAATAGGCAGGTAGTGTTTGGAAGAATGCATTCTAAATACAAATAGAGTATGACAAAGGTGGACAAAAATTGATAGCGCTGCCCATCGTTAAAAAGGTGTTAAATGACAACACCAAGATGAGTCATTGAAAATGGAAGTAAGGTTAAAAAAGCACAATGGTACAAATGCATTTTTTTTTTACTTTAGCCAAACGGTTTTCAGAGATTAGCGGTACTTTCCGAAAGAAATGATTCTACAGCCATATTCTAAGACAATTTTATGTATAAACTATTATTTATTTAATAAATCAATAACATTTTGTTTAAAACCACTGTATTTAATATGTAAAATTTCTACATATTTCAGAAGCAAAGCTTCTTTGTTTTCAAACAAAGTAATTATTATTAATTTAATAAATATGACTCAACAAAGTGATTTTACATCGTTTGAAGAAATATTATTTATTTATAACCATTACAGGCTTTTACATGGACATTTAGAAATAATATTGAAAAGGAACATACGAGTATATTATAATAGGTAATATAAAAGTAAACAACATAATTTGATACGTTTATCTAAAGTTAAATAGTTTCATGAAATAACATAGCTCTACTCGATGAAAATACCGTATTAATACATGATTATACTGTAACGTTGATGTACCAAATATATCAATAACATCCAAGTATTTGTTCCCCAGATGTTGAATCCGTCGCATAAGAGTATTATACGAGTATTGCAATGATGAAGTAGAATTATCAATGATTAAATAAAAATATTAAGTTATCATTGACCATAATATTGGTTTAGGAAGTATTATTAAACAACGTAGAATTAAACCTATCACTAATAAACTACTTAAGTATTATACAGTAATAATATGAATAAAGTAAAACATAACCAATACAGCGTTTGTACATTCCACTAATAATCATTACTATTTTCCCCCATCCGTACTAAAATTGTATTGATTTCATCAACACATCCAATAAAGTTTACAGGTGCGATAAATATATTTATTGTACACGTCAATTTCGCTCCGCCATGGCAGCTGAAAAGTCTTTTGAAACAAGTTACATAGTTTCTCATTAATGATCTGTTCGTGATAGTTGTGATCTTGAAGCTAGCATTACAGATAAGAGGAAATCACCCGATTACACAGTCAGATATACATTATAAATATGCAAATTAATGGTAAACAACGTGCTATCTTGTTATACACAGTTTTTCATGTCGGTACCGCAAAACTCCAAAATCTATAATGTCCTTTTTGGTAGATTAAGTGTTCGTGTAACCGATCCTTATAAAGCATTATACCGCTCACTACAGAGTAAAGATTGGCTCGCTAAATGCGAAATCTGTTTGAACGACCGTAGCCTAACGACTGATTGGCTATGCACATACCTACCTATGTATGCGAGTGTTGGAAAGCTACGAGCACAATTCAACTTTAAAAAAAATGTGTTTATAAGGTGGAATTGCTCCATTTGAAACACTTAATAAGGAAACCCAGTCCATTTTGTTTTTTTTTTTTAAATACCAGTATTTAAATTATTTTATTTATTAAATATGGTTTTCAAGGTTGAATTAATTGTTTAAGTTTCAAATTTTCAAAGTTCGTTAAAACGCATGAAATCTATGGCCGGTCAATTTTGAGGTTAAAATGTCAAATGTCATAACAAGGATGAGCTTCACACATTTCTTTTAATTCTATTCATAGTAGACTATAGCTATACAAAAGTACTAAAAGTATGTACGTAAATCCCTTAACTTTAAAGAGTAGCTTTAACACAATAATAATAATAAAATATATACAATAACATTGTCAAAATTTCCGTATTGAAAATTGATTTGCCAATGAACATGCCTTATTTCTTTCGATAATGATGTTTTTTTTGAATTTTAAACAGTAATAATTATAGAGCTCAAAGTCACCCAAATTAAGTTTAAATTTCGCTAAATCTAAAAAAATACACATTTAAAATACAAAACAAAATCGACATATAAAAATATCAATACAAATCCAAAATCGACATATAAAAATATCAATACAAATCCAAAAGCAAAATACGCGCGGACGAGACCCTTGATGACAGATATTGAGAATGCAATGGGACCAACAGGGCGTTTTAATGGGATGGTTTTTTGTTTACTTTTAAATAAAGATTTATAAATTATACGTATATATATAAATATATATATATATGTATATATATATATATATATATATATATATATAAAACTTATATATTCGGAATCGACGTTTGTTGTTCCATAGGATTTTTTTTTGGTCATAATATTTTACCTTGGAGTTCCTTCAACCCGAAAGACATCGATTGAAATAGAAATCGGATTTTATGTTTTTTCGTAGTGCCGAGTTGAGCTACATCCTGCCGTATCTCATCACGAAGGCAACCATTTAATACGATGACAAAAAGAGTCGCTATCATTCTGAATTATAGGGTAAAATACAAAAAAAGTGAGATAATTAGCTGTAAGTGCATGGCAATAATATAAACATTGATTGCACTGGCCTAAAAAAAAAATTGTGCCTAAGGGGTTGGAACTGTTTCTGGGAAAACTTGGTCTGCAGATTTAAAAATATATGTTACTTAAGGGAAATATTCCAGCCGTATCCCAGGTAGTACAGGTCAGGTCTGATTTCTACGGCCAGTATTATAAATTGTGCTCAAATAAGTGGAATTAATCAGTGGCGGTTTTATCTAAAGTGCGTATGTGCAGTGAACTCCCATTAAAAATTTAAGTTAACAAGACAAACGAGTTCATAATACCGAGTCCGAAATGAATCTCATACGTGCGTTATAAATTCAGCACCCACAGGATATTTGTTCTAAGAAGTAATTCACACAATGCTCATACTCGTGGTGTTTGAGTGGCAAACCGTGGAAATGTGCAAACCTTAGGAATCTGTTCACTGGCCGGGTGCGCAGCGGCTATGAACTTTATTAACACCAAAATTGAACGGAATAGTATTTTGCAAGAATCAATAGATTTTTTTTTGTGATTATTGTGTTTTAACTTGTTATTAAAATAAGTTCATTACTGAAGATGTTTCTTTATTAAATATATCAATTTCTTGCGTAAATTGTGATTTTCGTATTAAAAACTTTTTTTTTATAACGTACGATATTATATTCATTAGCCACAGACCTGAATCGCCAAATTGAGTATGTCGGTAATCTTCGGTGCAGTTATATGATGTAATTCCTTTCTAGTGATATGGGGGAATTTGTTTCTCCCATATTTAAACTCTGATTGAACTCCCAATGATATATCCCACGAACCGCAACTGCTAATAATTTTATTGTACTCGATTTCTTCAAAGCAGTGGAAACTGCGTGAACTTTATGAAACTTTTATAAGCTTTCTGTTCAGTTTCTAATTTAAAGTTTTTTTTCTGTTTGATAATGGTATTTAACTACTTTAATTTATTACTATCATTGTCTGTTAAACCTTCAAAACTTAACAATGTCGTTTGTTGAAATATTTTCAGCTACCAGCAGATTTGCATGTTTCAGATACTTCGCTTGCATCATAAAATTGACCATGAGAAGAACATTTCTCGGCATGTCCAGATGGCTTCATATTATCGTTCATAGATTTTAGTAAGACATACAAAACTAAAACTTCGAAGTATAGTAAGATTGGGATGATATTTATTGTAATATATCCCATTTCTGCATACCCACTTATAAAATAATCGAAATGCTGCAATCGATATGTTGTAAGATGGCGCATAAAACTCCCACGACATAATATTGTTCTCCAACAAGAGGCGTCAAATACGCTTCACTGATTAGTACATTAAAAGACACGTCATTAGTCATAATGTTAAAATACACATTCAAATTAATTCAATCGTTCTATTTGTGAATAAATTAAATATGTTTTTTTTTTTATTGACTCTCTCGCTTTATTACACATAGGTATATTAGGGCCATATTCGTCTAAATGCAGCAAAAAGTCACCACGCGATTTTGGTCAACATTAAGTTAGGTGCCAAAATCGATCCCTTTCAATACTGTCCATTCAAGAAAAAAAAATATCCAGGTCTCTATTGGTCATTGTTGTTCTTATTATTTGGTTTTCTCGATATCACCAAATTAATTACCGCATATTTTGATCCAGTAAAACTCAGTAAATGTATTTGGTGAGTTCTTAATTTTAGTACTAAATAAAAAAACCTACCATACGTTTAAAAAAATCCTCTGTTTCCCTAAATATAAGAGATAATTACGATCATTTTGAATATATATACATCTTCTTCCCCTTGTCCTACTCGGGTCGGGGGCTCATCGCATCGACAAGGCGCCTCCAGGATTGCAGAGATGCTTTAGGTTTGGTCATGGTGCCTCTCTCCGAGCTATAAAAACTTGTGGAAAGCAAACTGTTTCTATCAACGGGATTACCAATTGTCAACGGGAGTGACCGTCAATAACCGCATACCCACGGCTGGGTGCGCGCACAAACTTTACAAATATTAAAAAAAAACCTTTAATGCGAACATCCCCGAAAGAGGTTTTTGTCATTTGATGACTTTTGTTGCAGGGGGGGCGAATTTTGGAATCCGTCTGAAAGCATGTAGATACTTGTGAGCAAGAACAACTGACGATAAGCAAATTGAATTCGATTCGTAATGCATTAATTAAACAAATAAAACATCTTATTTGCAGTGTAATTGCATTCGATTGTCTTATTATGTGTACGGCATATGGAATCCCTTTCTTTGTGTAACGTGTTGAAGGTTAAATCTAGACACTATTGATTCTGACACAGACAAGCGTACACATTAGCAATTACAATCATTATTATTATTCGTACATCACGATGTAAATAAGGCCAAGAATGTTTTAATATTCCAACACACGCCTTCTGACTCTATTCCGCAATGGGATTTGTTCGTATTCACTCCTCCACGTGTAAGGCAAGGAGCCGATTCACACATGGCATTCATCCAGAATACAGATCGAAAATAATTTAAATATGATATAATATACAATGGGATCATTATCAAAAAAGTCAATTTATTTATCAATGATCCTAACCACAGATATGACACCATTTTAGCAAGGCACATCAAACGTTATCATCAAATGACAGCATCTAGACCTGCACATGCAGGATGCAAGACGACACACTTTAACCAGTGATTCCTGAGCTTATTTAGATTAAAGATGTAGAAAGCATTTTGGTTTCCGGTATTTTCTTTCAAAGAAAAACGATGTTTAGTTAGGGTTGCGGTGGGGGTTGGGCTTTTTGACCAGTGACGACATGTGAAAGATTTTATCTTTTTTTTTCAATTTCATAAAAAAAAATCTAATAAATTTTTCTCCAAATAAGCTCAGGAAATACTGATCGAAGTTCGCTTGATACGTGCTGTTACACTCGGTATTAAATCAGCGCCCATTATATTATAATGATAAATCCATGGTAATAAACTAACAGTACGTTAGTGCGCTGCGCGTGAATCGAACCAGCAACCTTTCATCTCAAAGTTTGATGCGTGGGATACGACGCTGCGTAGTGGGTTATTCAAAAAGGAAATAAATTACGTTATCATTCATATATACATCCAATAGGAAAGTACTTCAATATTCAATGTAGTAATATGGTTATTTCATTTTAACATCACTACACACGGTGTCTTTTTACCCCGACTTTTAATAAATATAATACCCACAGCCCGGATGAAACTTTATACTAGTAAGTACCGATAAGAAACCAGTATAATAATTGACCGGTTACTGGCTGAATTTACAAATGTGTCGGATTACCACACGAGTGGAGGTTCAATTCCTCTGCTAGATTTATCCTCCATCATACCACCAGCAAAACTTTTGCTTCGTGTGATGGTGGTAGGAGTTATTCAAATATTGTGGGAATGTTTGTCTTTCTATAAAAAAAGAAGAAACCTGGTGGCATCTAAATATCAATACATAGTAGTATTAAAACAAAGATACTATATTTCAATTATATATAATGTCACACCGCAAAGTGTTAACTTCTTATGCTAATATTATAATTTTTAGTTCCGTCATGTATTGGCGTATTTTGCACAAAAATTCTCACGTAATTTCATAGTAAATCTTTTTTTTTAAAAAGAAAGACAAATATTCCCTGGTTACGAATAACCTGACAATATTTGAAAATCTCCTACTACCATCACAGTAAGCCGAAGAATTGAACTCGCGACGCCTGGGTGAGACCCAAACGCGATGCCAAATCAGTCACTGACCGGTCTAAATCTAAGTCTAATCTAAAATCTTAAAATCATTTTTCGGCTACAACATATTTCATAATTAAGAATATTTATTACGACATCAATAAAGTCCTTTTTCTGCACAACAAAAACTTTGCGCCCACAAAGCTAAAAAATGAACCCCTATATTTTGTCACATATGTTTATTATGTCACTTTATCTCTGTAACTATATACTGAGTAAGGTCGTAATTATATGACTACCTCAACTAAACACATAGTCAATTCCTTTGAAATAAGGAAATATAATGTTTTTTTCACAGAATTAATTCGTGTAACATATGTTCAATGGCGTCTCGATTTGAAAAGTTGATTTTCGCATGATGTTTCCAGTTTCTACATGTAATAAAAAAACGTGTTATATCGCTATTTAAATTCAATAAGAAGTTTTGCAAAAACTTTTACAAAGATATATGATTTTGATTGCATTTTGTGAAGGCTCTCATTTTTTTTTCTGATGTTTCCTCAAAATTTACATTGGAATGAATTTATTTTGTCAATTGTCGGTTTACTGACGAATGACTAAATTTTCTTAGATGAGCAGAGTGTAGAAATAATTTTGAAAACTATTTTTCACTTTTTATTTTTGACCTGACCGGTTTCAGCCTATCACAGCCATCTTCAGACTGGTACAATTTTTCCTTAAACTACGGTATATATACAATTGTTGTACCGTTCTGAAAATGGTTCTGATAGTCAGGTGAAAAATATAAAGTGGAAAAAGTTTTAAAAATTGTTTTAATAAATCATTAATAATAATAATAACACTTGGATGACTTGTATAACGCCGCTCTTGTGAAAAATCACCTCAAAGGCACTGTACAAATACTACTTGCTAGGATTTATCTTATTATGTACAGATACAGAAACATACTTACCTGGTAGGTCACCCCAGATTAAAACGTTAAATTACAAATTTTTCGCTTGAGATGATATGATTTTGCACGCACTGGACACATATGGTATATTAGAAAACACTGCACATTGCATGATATTGCAGTTATTGTTTAAATCCTATGCGCCATTGATATTATATTAATTAGAAGGTTATTGGCAAAAGAAGAGTAGGTATTTATTTGAAAGATTATTTCATTTGAGATTTTTGATAATAATTATTTAGGGTTAGAAATATTTACAATTACTTAGAATGTCGAGGACTATGAAAAGTTTCAAATTTTTGGATAGTGGAATTCCACCACAAATTGTCAGTATCAAAAATAAAAATATTCATAATATATAAATTAATACAAGAGATCGATAAGGAACTTACGCAAGACAAATACCGAGGATATATATGAAACCGAAAACCTTTAAAAATATGCAACCAATTATTTCATTTACTTATCTAATAGATTAAAGTTGTTGTGATGTTCTACCGTGGACCATTAGAAGATATTTCCTTGAAGTTTACTTTAAAAAAAAATGCACAACACTCTGGAAGTATCTACCTACCTATCTAAAATAAGTGAAATGTAAAATTTAAAACAAAACTTTTTTAATAATGTTTCTTTGTTGATCTCGACGTAATGCATATAAAATCCAATAAAAATAATTTTTTTTCACCATTATATAGACACATTACACTCCTGGGCTGAAGCTCCCAAATACTTGATAAACCTGTTTCATTCTGTGGAGAGGAGGGCGGTTCGTCTGATTGATAATTCGTTTTTAACAGACCGATTGCCATCTCTAATGCACAGACGCAACGTGTTTACGCTGAGTCTTTTATACAGATATTTCAATGGAACCTGCTCGAAGGAGCTAGCAGCGTTGATCCCCTCAACGCCGGACACGAGCGGAACACCCGTTCACAGTTGTTGGCTTCATGAGAACGCATTTTTATGTAAATCGGCTCGTACTTGAAATGAGCCACCGGCATATGCATATCCTATTACATTTAATCCAGGCCTCTTCAAGGCCCGCATTAATAAATGCCTTTCTACAGCCCCCGCTTAACCCGCCTCACAACGTTGGTCAACCGGGTGACGATATCGTTCCCCTGTGTGTGCTCCGTACAGACAGCGAGCTGACACATGAAAATAATATAATCTGAGTTAACACAGATATCATTCATTTTCATTCTCTATTATGTACCCGCCGAGAGGTAGTCTTTAAATGACACAGCTATATTTTTTACTATTCATGGCAAAAACAACACATTGTTTTGTGCGCAATCTTTGGCATCGCGGTGTCAATATTTGATTTACAAATTAAATTTATTCGCTCACTTAGTCAATAGGGTGGGTCGATTACTAGCGAGTCATCGTTCACCTGTTTACACTTGTACCTGTAAAAAAACCAACAAAATGTAAAAAAAACACACACTTCCTTTGTTGGCTTTATTAGATCGAAGCAGAAATGATATTAATTTCCCCGAGGGGTTCTGGTTAGATGCGCTTTGGACAAACAAGTCATGTTGACACCGCTATTTTAAAATTTGATAGATTGTGGATTATATTAGAGAATGCATTGTTTGCGAGGGACTTCAAATTAGTTTCATGTGGATTCAAGGATTGTCATTCCGCTAAACCCGTGGATTCATGATAAATCAACCTCGCGTTCCAAATACAAAACATCCCCGAAGACCGGTCAGTGTCTGAGTTGGCATCGCGTTTGGGTCTCACCCAGGCGTCGTGAGTTCAATTCCTCGGCTGGCTAAGTCCTCCATTACGACACAAGCAACATCTTCCGCTTACTGTGATGGTAGTAGGAGATTTTCAAATATTGTCAGGTTATTCGTAACTAGGAAATATTTGTCTTTCTTTTATAAAAAAAAAAAAAATGTGTAAACAGGTTCTATATATCAAAAATACTGTTATACATGTTACTATAAGAATTTTTGTCAATGTTTGAGTTCAGGTGAGTTTTTTTTCTACGCGCTCAAGCAAAACTTTTAGCACTTAATGCTTTTAAATATTGGGATGAATTGTTTGTTGGCGGTTGTACATGCGGAATATTAAAAATAATTATATTATATATATTATAAATTGATAAGTAAGTTCAAAGATTAAGGCTTAAACTTATAACACTGTATACTAGTTTTACAGTAATACATAAATGTAATTTTTTAATTTTCTTAAAGTACTTGAGCTTTAAATCTACATCAGCAATTCGTTCCATTTCATATTCATTATTTAAAAGCATTTCGTGCTCAAAGTGTTTTTTTTTCAAATATTTAAATTAGCGCCATCCGTGAGTGCGTATTACGTTTCGTTTAGCTTTATCTACGTAGGTTAGGGTTTTCAGCCGTTATACATGGCAACTTAGAGTCAATATGGAATTGTTGGACAGGGAGGGAAAGATTACAGATTCCACATTATTCCCATTTATTGCATATTCTTGACTCTCCGTGATTCTATTAGGCTCTTATTGGATTTAATATAAAATGCTATTAATTTATCAGAGCAGTACATACAAAAAATAAAACAAAAATTCATTTTTGAATCAACGTTCAAAATATTTTATGATTTTATTTTCAGAATGAATTTACCATAACGTACCATTTCGATGGCCGGAGCCAAAGGTCACCTGACACCCGTTTTTCCACCGGCCTAGTTCACTACAGTCCACATTTTTTTGCGTCATTTTGACTACAATAAGCAAATAAAAAAATAAAAACATTTATAATAGAGTCAAACTTAATAGTCTGTCAAAATATAAGGTTTTTGTAAACATGTCGCACCTTTTTACTTATTTGCTGTTTTACTTAAACTGGTGGCACACCTAAATCGCCCTCGCCCTCCTATTTTAGTTTCTTCCCCTTGCTTGACAGGGAATCTCCCTTTTTATTTAATTACACGAAACAGACAATATGCACAAAACTAACGTACGTGAATGTTTACAAAACAATACTTAATTAGTAAGTACATGCAACAATCTTTTTTTCTATTTTTTTTCTCTAAAATATTTAAATTTGCACCATCCGTGAGTGCGTATTACGTTTCGTTTAGCTACTTAGGTTAGAGTTTTCAGCCGTTATACATTGCAACTAAGAGCCAATATGGAATTGTAGGACAGGGAGCAAAAATTATACTAAACCAAATTAAAAACAAGTGAAAGGTCAAAAACATATTATGGGTAGGTACATAAAGTAATTCCTTATTGTCACCTGTGCTGATGGTACACTGTTTTGGTACATAATATTGAGTGTTTAATAAAGGGAAACATCACATTATCAGCTTGATATTAACTAATTCCTTATTGTCACTTGTGCTGATGGTACACTGTTTTGGTACATAATATTGAGTGTTTAATAAAGGGAATCATCACATTATCAGCTTGATATTAACTAATTCCTTATTGTCACTTGTGCTGATGGTACACTGTTTTGGTACATAATATTGAATGTTTAATAAAGGGAATCATCACATTATCAGCTTGATATTAACTAATTCCTTATTGTCACTTGTGCTGATGGTACACTGTTTTGGTACATAATATTGAGTGTTTAATAAAGGGAATCATCACATTATCAGCTTGATATTAACTAATTCCTTATTGTCACTTGTGCTGATGGTGAACTGTTTTGGTACATAATATTGAGTGTTTAATAAAGGGAATCATCACATTATCAGCTTGATATTAACTAATTCCTTATTGTCACTTGTGCTGATGGTGAACTGTTTTGGTACATAATATTGAGTGTTTAATAAAGGGAATCATCACATTATCAGCTTGATATTAACTAATTCCTTATTGTCACTTGTGCTGATGGTGAACTGTTTTGGTACATAATATTGAGTGTTTAATAAAGGGAATCATCACATTATCAGCTTGATATTAACGGTAAAACTTTTTTCTATTTAACAATAGTGCCATTAAAAATGTCTATTTCATTGTTAGAGCAGTATATAGTGTTGTATCTCTATGTATTATTTGCTCTATGGACAGGTCGCTCTTCATATCAAAAGCACAATAATTCCGCAACATTTAATGTAATTGAACAATAAAGTTGTAGTAGGTACTTTGCATGAATAGGTAATAATCTTTTTTATGGCCAAAGTATACGAGATTCTTTATTATTCTCTATCCATCTATAAAATTTGTAGCGTTGTATCCATATTTCAAATGCATCCAACTCTTTGTTGTAGCTTTTGTTATGGTTTATGATTTACATAGAAAAACAACGGAAGAAGGTAATACTTAATAACAGCCTTAAGTAGTAACTATTATCTATACCTATATAATTCAGATTCACAATGTAAAGTTGGTTATTAGTGAAATCACTATTTCGATTAATCCATACCACGAATCGGTTTATATAATGAAAATCAACAAATATGCCTTAAATAAATTGACCAAGAAATTCTCTTAATAAGAATTAAAATAAATTTGTTAATGTCGTTGTAAAAAATATATGCGTAAACTAACAAACAATTTTTTTTATTTATTATAAAATTATGAACGCATGTAAGAAATAAGTTTTTAAAAACTTCTTTATAGATAAGATTATTTGTGAAAGGTTTCTTTGATTTTTTTTTCCTTTCTTCCAAAATTCTTAACAAAATAAATAATAACCGCTTTTTGCGCTCACAACAAACATTTCTAGACTCCGCTTGCCAAGCGAATTTTATGCCTATTACGTACATTCGTTGTGACATAAGATACACAGCTTGTAGCAATATTTTTAGCTTAATTGAGGAGTAGGTATCTATTTGACTCATCTTTATGAATTTACTTCATGTCTTTTCGTTTGTACCTTTAAATCATCATTCACCATGAACCAACACCATTCTTTTTAGCATCTCAGGAGAGAAGAAAAAAATACATATGTACCCATAAATTCTTATAGAACAAACGAGAAAATTTTCGCAGTTTTTTTTTAACAGGCAAATTATTATTTTATTATATTAAGTTTATGATTTAGTTTGAGACATTCACAATCAAAGGTACTCTCTAAGTTTATCGAATGTATTTACAACATTTGAGGACTGAACGCGGTTGGGGCTAACAAAAAAATATCTACAGAAGCGAAGCTATCAGTCCACAGAGGAGTACTGATACCAATCCTGATGTATGGCAGTGAGGCATGGAACTGGCAAAGGAAGGATGAAAGGAGACTGAATGCTGTAGAAATGAGATATCTAAGGTAAATATGCGGTAAAACTATATATGATCGTGTAAAAAATGTTGAGATTCGCAATCAACGCAAGGCTGATGTGAGCGGAATGAGTAAGATCAAGAAAGGGCTGTTTAGATAGTTTGGGTATGTAGAACGAATAAACTAAGAAAGGAATGTAAAGAGAATATATGTCGCAAATGTGAATGGAAGAAGTTGTCGGAGACGCCCTAGGAAGTCATGGCACTATCGAGTGAATCAAATACTTGAGTCGGGCCATGTCAGAAGTCAGAATAACAAAAGAGAATGTATGAGACGATGTATGAATATGAATGAAGCAAGAAGTGTATGGCAAGATCGAGTTGTTTGGCGATCCGTGCTCTCTGCTTACCCCTGCGGGGAAACGGCATAACTATCATATTTTTACGACGGTCTCGTGCAGACATAAAAATAAAAATCTTGCTTCGAAAATAAGAAGATTTAATAATAATAGACGCCATTACAGCATCATGATAGCTGATGAATAACAATTATATTAAACTTCAAACCATAAGGTATAATATTTCTTCGTAGTGGATGACCTTGAACAGAGAATGTATCGACAGTCGGTAGACGCTGTCAATGTCAAGCTATCATTAACACACGCGAACTAGGAAAATCATTACAAATCATTTACTTCATAACTTTTACATTTGACCAAGGTGGAAAATATTGATCATGTTTGAATTAAAATAATGGACGTTAAATTCCGTTATACATAATATAGCAGAAAAATATATTTCCTTAAACTTTAACGTAACGTGAAAAACGTACTGTGTAGACGGTATTGGTTGTAGTTATGTGTGCTATTTAATTCCATGGGAAAACAGTTTCATTTCGACGGTTATTTGGTGTACCTATATGCAGTGGCGTGCGTTGCTCCTTAACCGAGGGTAGGCTGTATATTTCCAGATGGTGATAAAAAAAAGCGACTAGACACGAGCTAAAACACCATTGTGATGGCAGCACTGGACTTCTGGAAGGGTCCCATTCACAAGCGGTGGAGTCAATTCCTGATGATTTAGATTCCTAAATTTTTATTTTTTTATTTTCTTATATTGTCTTTTTGTATTTTTCCGTTACAATATTTTTATATTTTTATATATCTACATATACATACATATAGAACATGTGGGATTGTACCACCCTCCACGAGATATGGAATAAACATTAAAAAAATAACTACAAAAAAAAAAACAAAGTATAAACAATTTCTTACGTTAGATCGATCATGACATAAAATAATTATGTAAAAATTAAAAAAAAAATCTAAACACTAAGAAATGTAGACACATTAATGGTATCCCACCATTTTCCCTACGGAGTCATAAGGTAACAGATTGTTCACCTCCTGCGCACACTCAATACACTTTTTTTTTGTATAATACAAAGCTTTATTTATTTATTAAGAATAACCCTTCGTAAAGGTAGGCACAGCTTTTCAGCCTTTACGGGCTTCCCAGCATTGTCTAAATGGCTACAATTGATAACTGATACGTGTGTTTGACGTTGTGTGTATACAGAGATTAATGCCCCGATTTAAGAAATATATATACACGTATACATATATATATATATATATATATATATATTGATATTAATGTAAATTTGTGGTTGTCGACGCAAATTAATATTTTTGGGTAGGTAAGTAAAAAAATCGTAATATTAGCTCGCTCCCTCACGGTCCGGTGATGAACGAGCATTTCATGGGCCGCTGCAGACCATGCGCAAAAAAGTGAAGTTCGCTGAAGTAAGGTAACGGTTTGTCTATTATGGGACTTTTCTGCAAAGGGTCTGCAGCGACGCATAAACTCCTCCTTCGTTACCGGACCGTGAGGGAGTGGGCTTAATTATCTAAAAAGGAGAGATAAACATTTCCGGGTTACGAATAACCTGACATTTTAGTTTTTTGTCATATTTGTTTATTTCAGTACGAAAATGGCTTAAAACGCCGAAACAGCACAATAATAAAAATTAGAACTAGCAAAACTTAATAACAACATTATTAATTTAAAAAAAACTACGTATTGATTATTTCATTTGTGAAGAGTCAAAAGGACGAAAGTGGCACTTGAAAAAAATTGTTTCAAATTTTCGAATAAATGCGCTGGCATTGAAAAAAGTAATTTTCAATGCTCATTTTTTATATCCCCAATATTCACGGTTGCAATAAAAACTGCGACTGCATAGAAATATTTGAATCTGAATTGTTATATGCAACGTTTTTCTAATTTATTTCTCTTGTTTCATACGAGTGAAGATATGCTTGAGTAATTCAAAATTTGGTTTCTATTTATGAGAGAAATGATTATCCTTGAAAATTTTTAGGTATAAAAAAAATTAATACCCCACGAGATTCCCGACTACTTCCAACTATCCTCACAACATCACCAATTGGTTTACGTTCTAAGGCTAAAGGAAGAGGGGAAGGGAAGAAGATGGGGAAAGGGAGGTAGGAAAGTACCTACCTGGCTGGTAATATTTGCACATGAACAAAACAATACCGAATGACAAGAATTAAAATACATTTTTTCCATGTATCTTGAAACCTTCGAGGTTTGTGTTGAAAATATCGAGAGATTTGTTATTTAGCTGAGATAACACGTCTGTTCTACCATGTGGTATGCACATCAGATCGTGGGGCCGTTCCTGACAGTAGTTGTTTGGTACAAACAGCTTATGGCATTCCAGGAGGTATGGACTGTCTATGAAATTATAATTTTATACGCCGTTACCGACTTTTATTGTGTTTAATGATAATGCTTTTAAAAAAAAACAAATTTATATGAATACCGCACGAGAGTCCCAAACTGATCCGCACCGTCTGGAGCCAGTGAGACTATGGTATTCCCAATTGGGCAATGTTGTGAGGCTGAAGGTATTGGAGAGGGGAAGGGGAAGGGGGAGAGAAAGGTGGGGAAAAGGGGAAATACCTGGCTATTCAGATCTGGTCACCAAACACGGCTAAAAGCCATTTCAAGCAACGTTTCAATTCTGAATGGTGGTTTTTCACCAGGGCGATACTGAGAGTATCTTCCACTCTCGACTGCACTCCTTATAGACTGGAGACTTTGGTAACGCATCTCAGAGAGCAAATCTTCATGATTCATAAATGGTGGGTACCCGCTGCGTATTCTCATATAACATTTCTAGATACTTTTTCTGGTATGAATCCCATACAGCAGAAGCATACTCAAGTTTGCTTTTAAAATGCAGTTGGACATAGAAGACACGGCTTCGGATGTAACAAACCCTAGTAATTTGTAGCACGATGTAGACAACTGCAATATATGGTCTGTTTTAACCGATACAAATATATCTTCCCTTATTTTATGAATAAATTGAACAGGGTTTTTTGTACGGTAACTCCACACAGTAGACCCTGAGGGAAATAATTTCCCCCAAGGCCTATATCGTCTTTGAGAATGCTGTGTGGAGGGTCTTTTAGAGGATAGGAAGGAATGAACTTGGGTCTTGAAGAGACCCATGTTGTAGGATGGAGGAAACACAGAGGCCGGCAGATCATTCCACAACCGAGCTGTTGAACATCAGAATGAGTCGTAGAAGCGACCCGTTCTCATGTAACAAATGTCAAATGTATGTAAACACGGTTAAAGCCATTACAAGCAGTGTTTCGATTCGGAATGGCGAATTTCACTAGGACGATACTGGCAATATCTACGACCTTAGTATTATGTTATTTCATTGATATGATTGCGTGAAGAAGGCATGCTTTTGTATGAAACTAGATGGCTATAAATTCTGGTATTGAGGTGTATACAATGCTAATATTATATTTAAGATAAATAGATAGTTGGTTGTATTACTTATCTTATTTTATTATGTAAATTCACCGGCGGTTTACTCACGAGGCTTTCAGTCATTACTTTTTGTAAGATAAAAATTTCTTCATTGTTTAGAATATTAAATTTCTCTGTGGCGGTGATGTCATTGCATGAAACATTTGTATTCTACACGAGTTCCTTGCGGATGACATCACCTAGAAATATTATGGGATGGGCAGCTGACGTCATAGTGGCGTATCACTGGTGCGGTGACCATTCTCTGAGGAATTGACTGGAAAGTAAACAAATTCGTACATTTTATATATTCATATGAATCCTGAATATAATCATGCAATAAGAATGATAAACATTAGGTTCATAATAAAATTGTAATTTGTTTTTTGTTCGGAAGAACGTATTATGTAGAATTTAAAGATCATTAAATTTTATTTATTGCTTTGATCTACTAGTACGCAGAATAATAATAAATAGTAATAATAATTAAATAATATTTTGAACTTTTGCTAAACCGTATCCAATACAGCAACAGACACAGTGCGTAGATGATGCCAAATTAAGATTATGCCAAATTCAGACATAAAAAATACTGAAGTGTGTGAATGTGGACGAATTCAAACAACAAAAGATGTTTTAGACTCCCAATGCTGTCGACTGTACTGGGAAGCATGGAAATTTTATGACACGGACATCGCCAATCCAAGAATAAAATAATTACTATCATAGCTGCCAGAATGAAGTCCCCCATGACGGTCCTATGGAGACGAGAAACCGTCAAATATCCACCATAATTGTATTTATTTAGCTATTTTGTATTAATTAGATTTTCTTGCATTTCATTTTTCATTTTTTTCTGAAATAATGCATCATTTTTATTATTTTTAAGTGTTTTTTTTTGTCTCGTATGGAACGTATTAGATTGCACTATTTCTGCCTCTCATCGGAAATAACGTATTATGATTATAATTGTTTTTTTTTTATTAAAAAACGTATTATCATTACAATTTATTATTGTTATTATTATAAGCCCAACATCCCACTTTGACCTCTACAAACTCTCTGACATATGAAAAGTAGATTCATTCAATCAAATAATGCGATTGTCTTTATGACACAAATTGTTGGTTACCCTTCCCTCACTCAGCAGAACATTTAATTTCATAAACATTATGTGTTTTCTACGACACATATTTATGCAGTTTTTTTTAACACTTCTGAATTCTGTATCGCACCACTCATAATAATAAAAGTCTTCCGTGAGGCTTTATTACTTATGTGTTCATACAATTATATACCTACCCACAATCACTTTTTTTATTATTCGAATGAAACAGCCAAAGATTTATCTTAAATTGTGTGATCATAGTAGCCGTCCATTCTACCTATGCATGCAGGTAGTTTCACGACGATTTCGCTATGGAAATATGTCTATTTTTAATATTTTTAGTGGAGTAGGTAGTAGCTATCTTCCTCGTGTATAATTTAGTACAAAATTTCACCAAATATATTAATGAGACGGCCACCTGTTGCTTCGTATAAGTATTTTTCGCGGTTAGTAATTATTATGAGATAATAATTAATGCCAATTTGTTGCACACCTATAGCCATACGCTATCTGCCTATTTTTTATTGGATTGTATACAATATGTTTAAAAGCTCTTTGTATGTCTAGTCATAACCAACGCACGTGCAGGTAATTAATGATTGGAGTTAATTGACTGAGTAATCAACAGTCACTCGCCATTATGACTGTCTACCTCTTGGTCGTAAAGAATTTATTATTGTACGGGTTGGTACTGGGTAGGTACCAGTATTAAATACTAATGCTGTAATTAATTGGCGTGTTTTAAAGTTTCTATTAAGAAAAAATAATCGTTTTAGTTTTATTTTCGAAGCACGGGTAATGTTTAGGCTGGGTGCTACGAACGCATTTTACGAAAAAATAGGCATATCTATCGATACACCCAATACCCCGTATTTATTTAAATGTATCGATAAGCAAATCTTTGATTAAAAAATATGCAAGTATTACAATTTTCCTCGCAAATCATGGAATAACGTTTCTCGGTATAAACGTAATATTGGACTATAAAAAAAAACCGTTAACTCTTTTATGATTATGTTACATACATTTTAGATAAGATGTTTCGTTATTTGTACGTTAGGGAGAAATCACAAAGCTTTTCATCATTAGTGCTATGAATGCATTATTTGAAACTGCCAGTATAAAAATTATTACTTACTTCTTCAAACTGTCTATAGGCTAAAGCTCTAGAGCTGTAGAGCTTTAGCCTTCTTGGAGATGCTATTTCATTTCCAAATATCCATTGCATTTAGCTCAGCGTTTTGTATTAGTACTTAATCCACCTGTCCAAGTACCTCTAGGTCTGCCAGAACGTTTTCCGCGCAGCGTTGTCTTGGTCTGTTCATATTTCTGATACCCGATATCTTGGCTTCGAACGCCGTCAATGGCATGTTCCCCTGCTTAAGTTAAACAAGGCTCACACGCTGCGAATTACAAGGGGTTGATAGGTCAATGATTGTATTTCTTGGTTGCCTCTGTATTTTATGTTCTTAATGTAGTATCTAGTCACTTCCTATCAGTAGCGTGTAGTACATATAGGCTGAAAAGCTGTACGTAACCTAAAAAAACTTACCATAAAAGAAAAGAAAACATCTGTTCAAAATCACCCCTTCCATAAATTTGATATTTTTGGTCACAATCAATCGTTCCACGTCTATAAATTGTTTCTCTTTGCCGAATTTATGCTTTTTAGTTGCAACCGGACTTTGGCGGTACTTTTAACTTCCACAATCTAGTTTTTTTTAGCGGGATACATAACGCAAAGCCATGCATCCGCAAACTTTTTGCACTGTAAAACATACTGCTTGCATTGCTAGTATTTTTTAAATTAAATACTCGTTTTTAAATTAGATACAAAATACCTATTAACATGGAGCAATGCACGTCACTGTGTCCATGCCATGTCGTCCTATGGACTCCATTTACAAACCGGAAGGTTTTTTGTTCCTGCTTCAGCGTCACTGCAAGACTTCACACTTTGTTTCTACTGATTTGAGAATGTTTCTTTTATAGAAGTAGTTTCGTATTCCTAGACCGAATCTATGTCATTCATGCTCGAAATGGTGCATGCAATGGGTACAGCTACCCCTAGCAAACAGACCTGGCTACCCACGTGTCTCTATACCTACCCCTTACCGAACTCATACTCTTCCAAACTTTCTTCAGCCTCACGAAATTCATCAAATTGGCAGTGCAATACTCGTATATAGTCCACTGGTTTCGAATAGTCGTGACTCATAGTATGCGATATCACAAAAAAAGGCTTACCATTTTGTAAGTTTGGACATTTTTGACAAATTTTACACACTCGTACAATTAATACGACATAACAACTAAAAACACTAAATGCAGGATTTATGGATTATTATCATTGGACCAGTCGGATTCGGTCTGCTACTGCCGTAATTACGCACTTCGTTCTCGGCGTTGTTTGTTTATATTGCCAACCTTCATTAGGCCTATTTAAAAGATCGTTAAAGTGAATGGTATTTTTACTCACACTGTTTAATTACTAATCGGAGAGGAGCAATTAATTAGGAATTAGAAATTTGATGAGATACCTACGTGTAATTAACTAGCAACTAATAAGTAGCGTACTAAAGCTATAACAAAATACTTAAAAATAAGTATTTTTTAAGTACCTACTTAGTTTGCAGATATCATCAAAATAACTAGTTTCTGGGATATTTTATGTCCTTTTAAATTACCTAACGTACCATCATGCCATAACTAGCTTACCGTATGAACGAGGAACGTTACTCAATGTTGTTTTATAACACAATCTTTACTCCTTCAAAATAACAGGAATTTATTTGATAACGTGAACGTGGGTTGTTTTAAAAATACTTCATTACGTAATTACAACTTCTTAGAAATATTTTAACTATGACATTCCAATTAGGTGAATAATACGAAACTGGAGGAAATAAGGTGATTGGAAAGAGAATGGGTTGGAAGGAACCTGGTTATTCAAATATGGCCACATCATGGCTAAGCAATTTCAAATTTATTTTCGTAGAAAGAAATTACTTCGTGATTTGACACATTGTTCCAAGACACTAATTTATTTTAAATACATCACCAACCGGTTTCGCTTATCCCAAGTTTCAGCAGGGTTATATAAATATTGGCGAGATAAACAAAATATAGTAATAAGGGGAGACAAAATATAAAACGAAACAAAGGAACGGTGATGTGCAGCTTCCTTGCCCCTCTTCCCCCCTTTTTTGACTTACCGCCTCAGTACAATTAAAACCGCCAGCGCTAACACAAGTTCCGCTAACCATTCGCCTCTGGACTTTAACCTCGTCACCGAAAGCATAACGCCGCATATCCAGTGAAATACAAGTGAATACTACATGTGCAGTGAGGGAATTGGTAAGTCCCTTTCTTTTTTATATTAATACCGCACAAGAGTCCCAACTGATCCCAACCCTCTGAAGCCAGTGAGACTATGGCATCCCCAATTGGGGAATGTTGTGAGGCTGAAGCTATTCGGGACTGGAAGGAGAAGGGGAAGAGGAAGATGGGGAAATTTATTTCCCTTAACAGTCTTGTTCCTTTTCTGATGTAATAATTGCAGTTCCTTCATAGCTTAAAAATACAATCCGCAATCGCAACCATCGTGATAATTAATATTAAGATTGGTATCTACATGCACCCATCCCGCACGCACCAAACGTAATTTGTCTTACAGTCCTATATATTTCCCGTTAACTCAAAATATCCCACTTCTTCTTAATCCGTCCTTTTACGTTATATCTCTTTATTTTTTATGTGTTGTAGCATAATACTACATGTCAGCGTGTATCGATATTCTTATCTCCCTCTTATTATTATATTTTGTATATCTCACCTATATAAATGCTCACTCTATGTAGTTTTCAAATTTAACGCGATAAAGCTTGGGATGAGCGAAACCGGTTGGTGATGTATTTAATGGTTTTAAATAAAGTGTTTGTTAGACCGGTCAGTGGCTGAGTTGGCATCGCGTTTGGGTCTCACCCAGGCGTCGTGAGTTCAATTCCTCGGCTGGCTAAGTTCTCCATTACGACACAAGCAATATCTTCCGCTTACTGTGATGGTGGTAGGAGATTTTCAAATATTGTCAGGTTATTCGTAACCAGGGAATATTTGTCTTTCTTTTAAATAAATTTAAAAAAATATTAAAAATTAAATTTCAAATTTGATTCACACGAGTGTGCAATGTTTTCCTGGCACTCCTCGATGTTTGGTCTTTTGATTTAAAAAAAACTGCTATTTTAAGCTTTGCGACGTCAAAATTTATTTTGTTACACGTGGCTCACTGTTTAACATTCAAAATATGACACTATGCTTAGATTTACGATGTTTTCAGGAGGTGAAAAGGTTGCAATGTCACAAAGCTAACGAAATATGAAATTGAAGTACTAAGAAACACAACCATAAAACAAACACTTAATTATTTTTTTTTACATAGTACATAAGATACTTTAAAGAGAGGGATAGAATTCGGGGAAAAGCATGCATTTTTAAAGCGGCAGATAGATTCACATACATGGTGTCCGGAAACTAGAATTAAAATCGGGAAACTGGTAAATCTGCATCACACAGAGTTACCAATTTTTTTTTTTTAGATCTGAGGATATAGATTTTTTTTTGTTTTTCGGCAACTGGTTTAAAAATATATTTGGAGCCGGGTCTATGCTTCGACGTATTTTAAAATACAATAAACAGCTGATAATAACCCCGTAACGACCGATTTAAAAATAAAAAAATCCAACTTCTGAACAGATTTATTTGAAAACGAAAGCTTAAATTAAAAATATTTTTTTTTTACAATAAATATAATACGTAAAATTAATGTAACTTAAATAGTCTTCAATGACAAAAAATAAAACGAAAAGTTATCTCACAAAAACGACCATAAATGTGACGTGGATTTAGAAGTTTCCCATTTTTACCACGCGTTTCCGGACTACAGAATGTGTCATCACGTACCCGACAGACTTTAACCAAAGATTCCTAAGCGTATCTGAACATATTTTCAGTTTTAAAAAATTGTCATTTTGCAGTTCGATTACATTTTTTTCAATTAAAAACAAAACCAACAAAAAATCCATCACACTTGGCCACTGGGTGCCTACTACCTAGCTCATCACGCGATACACACTCCATCTCGTTCAAGCAGCACCAAACAGACGAGACGGAGCGCGTATAATGTGAACCATTGCGACGTGCGAAACTTTTTTAAGTCATTGGACAGCAAAATGACATTTTACACCAAATATGTTCAATAATCGCTGTTTAAAGTGTGTCGGGTATGTGTTGATACATTCTGTATAAAAAAGTTCACGAATTTGCTCTAAATAAAAAAAAACTTTAGCACGTTCATCCCAAATATATATATATATACGAGTATATAGTTATAATACCTATATGTTATTTTAATAAAAATAATAAAAATATGCGTTTCCGCAAACTCCGGGTGGTGAAGGTTTATGTTACTGCAACACGTGGCGTCTGTTTAGCATTCACAATTCGGCACTTCTTTTTACGATGCCTTTTAAATGTGAAACAGTTGCCTCGTGTAACAATGAGAGTACTGTATAATATATGGGAGATCCTACTTGATTAAAAATGGTCTAAGTTCAACAAACCATACTATAACTAGGCACACGAATTGGTAAGGAGCACGTGGGGCGTAGGGAGCAGATATTAGTAGTCAAAACCTTATCTATTGGAATTTGTTAAAATCAATCGAAATGGTTTTAGCCGTGTATGGTGACCCGAAGAACCAGGAGCCTATGTATCACTAACTTCATCCTCCCCCATCCCCATTTCATTCCCTTTCCCAATCTCTTTGTTTACTTATTCACTTAGACATATATGCGTAGTACATTTTATTATAAATGATATAGCCAGTATACTAAAACTTACATAGTTAAAGTACATATTACGGATGTCCATACAATATCTTAGTAATTTTGTCTGGGGTGAGAATGCTTCTTAACTGTTCAATGAGTGTTGGTGTGAGTAATGAGAATAAAATGAAGAAGGTGTGTGGAGAAGTGTAGAGAAAATAACATCAAGAATTATGTGCTTACGAATTTAATTTACTACGAATAAAAGTTTATGAAAAACTAAATGTAGTTGTAAATTAATTTATATCAATAAATGAATTAAAAATTACTTTTTATTTACCATTTTATTAATATATATATATCTACATTTAGTTTTTCATAAACTTTTATTCTTTATTATTAATGACGGATACCAATTCGGGACTATCAACTTTATTATTTAGCAGGTTATGTAGAAACAATACATCTGACAAAGTACGTCTTTTTTATGAAGTTAATATGTTATTTGTAATTTCTTGTATTTTTTCGGCATTCACTATATAGCAATTTCTAGACATTTTGTTTGGAATTTTTAATTTACCATGTACTTTTGCTATTTTTGGATTAATAAATTAGCTACCGGTTTCGACACCACCGTGCCATTGACGAGCGTTCTTAAAACTAACTTAAATTAGACAAGTACAGAAACAAAATTAGTCACCATTAAACCCTAAACCGACCCTAAAGCCGTCCCCGGATACGCCGCAACCTGAGCCCGATAGCCACCCAGCCTATCAACTAAAGCGTCCCCGGATACGCAGCAAACCTCGCTCATATGATAGCTGACACCACCTCAAGCGATCGACCATTCTGGCCGGTGCTACAAATCAAGTACGCTCCGGGCAACGACATCCCCACTTGGAAACTACCAAACACCTTTCTCAGGAGGACTAGCGAATCACAGTAGTGAAGCGCCCCTGTGTGCCGGTGCCTAAATATTTGCAGTCCCTTATGCGGGCCTACACGTCTCGTATATTTCTTTTTATTTAGAGGAACCTGTCATGTTGTACGATTTTGGTATAATTTAATAGATGATTTAGCCTCACAACCTACCGCAATAGAGAATGCCATTGTCCCACTGACTCTGGACTCCAATGGGAACAAATAAGGATACACGCATTTATATTGTGTGAATTAATATGACACCCATCACTTTTAGTAACGCATTCGGAGACAAATCAATTCATCCTCAGTATCCATCGTCACACCTCAGCGTGCTTTTCCTTCATCCAATTAAGCTCGTGCAAGTTTTTAAAGCCTCTCGCATCTGTAGAAGGCAGAACGTACACGCTTTCGTGGCCGAGTACATTGCCTCTTTAACGAGTGCTTCATAAAAACATCCCGTTTAATATTTCCGGATATCATCGGGTTTCCTCGAGGCACGATTAGAGTGGTTATTAAATGAGAAGACACCTGTTCAGATGAAATGCACAATTTTATAATAATAAAATCGTAAAACTCCGAGGAAACAGGTGAATTAACGATTCGACGGAAACGCGAACAACAATTTGAAGAAAAATCTCTCGATCTTCTTAAGCAGGTATGTTTATTAGTTTTTTTTTTAAATTTTAAGATAAAACTTTTTTGTTTACAAAAAAACGGGACTCTCTTTGAGAGCGTAAAAGAAGAGAGTTTTTACAACATTTGATATCGTACAAGATCCCCAACTGTCCGGATCCAGTGGAACCAATTTGTACAGGAACATTCAAATTGAGTACGAAGGTATCGTAAAAAAAAACATTATTTGGTTTTAATGGTGATGTTTAAAATTTTCATTAAAAGATTACGATTAAATTCTTCTTCTTTGCTTATGATTATTTTATACTTTTCTTAGGTTTTTGTTCATTTTATCATTTTTCTGTGTTTTTCTATTTATACTAGCGCCGAACCGTGAAAAATAATGGGATTTTATAATAATTGCACAATTTGTAAATGTTAAGATTTTTAATATAATTGATTTTTATTTATTTATAATAATTTGGAAAAAAAACCACAATAACATTTTTTTTTAAATGCCTTTGCCGAAAGTAGAACCACGATCAATTGCTTGGAAGGCAACTATTGAACATTACATCGCCAACTGTTGCGTAAATTCATTATACTCGTATCACCTGAAAATATGAATGGTTTAATTTTAATTTTAGAAGTTGAATGTTACGTACTGCATACTCACATCACTGTCTAAATTATATTGTTTATTTGCTGCATAGTCTGTTACATATTATACGTGTAAAATGGTAAATTATTAAAGACAAAACTTAATAAACATTGTAGGACCGAAAAAATCTGAAAAGGGCAGGAGGATGAGGATAGAAAGGTGAGAGAGTACCGAGATATTCAGGCCTAGTAAATCATGGCTAAATCCATTTCAAATATTCTCTCATTTCTGATTTCTGGTATTTCACCAGAACGACAGCAGAGAATCGTTCGCTCAGAACCAAAGTATCAATAAATACTTTAAAAATCTTAAAATTTAAATATTATGAAACTTACATCAATAAAGCAAGTGTTTATTTACTAATGCCATGATCCAATGATCTAAATCCAAGAAGGTTTCCACTCCAACACGGAGATCGTCAAATAGTGGAAGTACTGGGAAAGGAATGTGAATAATTAGGATCGTAATGGGACAATTTTTTAAGAATGTTGTATCATCTATCATCTCTGCTTACCCCCAAGGCTATG
>JAHDVE020000022.1:0-10219 GCA_022606495.2 Halesus radiatus
ACTACTTACAAACCCGTCCCACAACTCGCAAGTCTACCCTGAGACTCCTTACAAACCCGACCCACAACTCGCAAGTCTACCCTGAGACTCCTTACAAACCCGACCCACAACTCGCAAGTCTACCCTGAGACTCCTTACAAACCCGACCCACAACTCGCAAGTCTACCCTGGGACTCCTTACAAACCCGACCCACAACCCGCGGTCATCAGTGGTTATCAACACACACTGATGTTTACCTAAATTGGATGACGATAAAAGATGCTGAATTACACAGAACAGAAGAAGTCTGCTTCTATTTGAACTGAAAAAAAGTCATTATCTTTGTTTTGGTTCATGAGATATTAAGTAATTAATCTTTAATAATTTTACAAGGGAAATACTTAATTATATTACTGTCGTTAATTCAATTTTTGTATCGTTATTTTCATATGTATAAAATATCTGTTTTGAAAATACGTAAAATACATTTTATTCTTATCTCATGATATAATCACAAACGATATCAGTCTATCGTCACAATCTTTTTTTATCAACTAACGCTCGTAGAAAAAAAGGTATGGCCACTCCCGGTATAGAGAGTGATATCAAGCATGATCCTAAATCATTTTGTGGCTGTCAAATCACTATAAGGACGGTGGTACAATGGACACCATGATGCGTGATGACTGTTGAGAAGTTAGAGGAGTGGATATAGCCAAGCGTTTGCGACACATTTCCTATCCGTGCATAGTAATGAGACTCCCATTACTAAATCACCCACGGACAAAGACATTTTAAATATCACGCAATTTAACTATATAATCGCATGCCTAGATCTTTGAAACAAATAAGAGAGAATACAACCAACACATTCGATCTGGATAAAAACAAAAGGAACAGATTTTTTTCCACAACTTAATTACACCAAATCAAACATGACATAACAACATTTACATTAAATAGAAATAATTAATTTGCATTTTTGTCTTTTTTACAACATTTTTATATTATTTTTTATTATTCTTTAACATAATTGTAAAACAATTTCACAATAATACTATACCATATCATAAGTACGTGAACACCGCAGTACAGGTTCTCCTAGTGAGGCTTTCACGATACGCTGTTATATATTAATAATTTACAGTACATACACATCATTCTATATATTAATTGCTCAAATTATAAAAAGTGTCTGTAAATAAATAGAAACTAATAAATAAATTATTATTATTTTATCATATCAGTGATTTTCATACAATAGAACCGATCTCCCTTTATACTGCATTTTGTACAGGTTACGATTTTTAATATAGGTTAAATTTTATTCCAGAATAACAGAGTGAAGAACACACCATGAGAATGAGTGGCATCGTGACCATCAACAGCCGCACCATGGTGGGAGAGAACAGCTCCGCCGACCTCGAGGTCTTCAAGGAAATAGAGCAGGTCTTCTTCTCCTCCGGACAAGAAGTGGACCCCGGCCGCTACGTCCTGGAACGGGCTCCGTCCGACTGCACCGCCATCGAGGAGATGTTCGTTCGGTTAAAGCGCCAGCAGCAGGTCGTCTCCAACAAGGCGCTTCATCTCATATCCCAAAAACGCGACCAGTGCGACCGGGAATTCAAAGAGATAACCACCGTCCAGCAAGAACTTAACAATACGATAACGACTTGTCGCCTCGGTCGCCAAAAACTCAAATCGGCCAAAACCAATCTGACAACTAGCACTTTCGGAATCTTGGCTAACTTCCGCAAGCGCCAGATCGTTCAGGGTCTGCTGCGTTCGCTCAATCTGATCAGCCATCTCCGGCAAGCTGAGGAAGAGGTGCAGACGCTCGTAAGGAACAGGGAATACGATGCCGCTATCACTCTTGTGCTCGAGGGGCAGAAAGCGGCGGCAGATCACCGGCATTTCAAGTGTGTCGCGGCGCTCACCCAACGTTTGCAGGACACTTTGAACCTCGCCGAAGAACAATTGGATGGAGTGCTCGCCAGCGTTTGTTACAAGTTCCACTCTGATACTTTCACGAAGTTGCAGAGAGCTTATTCTTTGCTGGATAAGACGCAGGTAGCGATGGATCAACTCCACATGCATTTCGCTTCTGCCATTAATATATCCGCTTTGGAAGCGATCAAGCCGCATCAGCGTGAACCCGCAGAGCCAGGATCTCACGATCACGTGAATCTTAAAGATCTTTGCGCTAATGTGAGGGAAACGAGCGTTGTGGTCTGTCTGTTGGATCTGTGCGATCGGCTCTGGGCCGTGATGTTAAGTTACCACTGCGTCGTCGAGTGGCACGCCCGACAAGATGCGACAGAAAGCCTGCAGATCAACGGGTCCGCTTCGGAGTTCGAGGCCAATGTTAACAAGGAATATGTCCGACAGAAATTGAAGAACGGCCTGACCCGAATATGGCACGACGTCCAGTCCAAGGTGTCCACATTCCTCGTTCAATCCGGCCTGCCGCAGTATCCATTTGAGAAGTTTGTCCAGGTACTCGGCATTCTGAAGCGGCTGATCGAAGTGGCCGAGGAATTCTGCGGAGACACGTCCGATAGCCTTCAAAGCTTCATCAAGAGCCACAGCTTGACATACTTGAAAAGTTACCACGCCGGACGGATGGAGGTTTTGCGGATCTTCCTCGAGAACGAGGGATGGGAGATTTGTCCCGTCAGAGCCAGCTTCAATGTACTGCAGCTGCAAGAGTTTGAAAGGATTAAGAGGCACATCAAAGCTTGCACCGACGCAAGCAGCACACCCAAACAGAGATACACATCGATGTCCACGAAAACTGTATCTTCAGACGCCAGTTCGTCCATCCATTCACAAGACGACAGCATGTACGTCGGCAAATACTTCGCCAGTTATCACCGCCACACCCCGTTCCACATCTTCCGGTCTGAGAACGTTATGCAAGAAGACATCCCCGATCTGGACCTCGACGAATCCGACAGCCAAACTGAGGCTTCCGACGAAGAGGAACCGGAAGAACTTACGAGAGACTTCATCGACGAGAGTCCAACAGCGGTCAGCAACCAGGCCACAAGCAAGCTGCCTTCCAAGAAGCAATCGGACCCGGTCATCGTCACAAACACGACTCTATCGGTCCTGCGCGACTGCGGCCAATACCTTCAAATGTGTAGATTCTTGCGTCCGATCTCCTTCGAAGTGATAATGCTCATGAGTCAAATGTTTGACTACTATTTATACTCTGTGCATTTCTTCTTTGCGTCCGATTTGAAGGTGTCATCTTCGACGCTCTATTCGCAGAAGTTAAATTCGATGCTGAAGAGAATAGCAAACAATCTCATTTCTTCTGAATCCCAAGAACTCGCCGCCGATTCCGTCGAAGAATCCGGGAGATATCAAAAAACCATCAAACCGACATCGTCTCAAACCATAAGCTTAGATAATCCGGAGAATTTATACGGTCTCTCGGAAAGAATAGTGGCCATTGAGAGTTTGTTATTTTTGTCGAAACAATTTGAAATTTTGCAGCCGTACTTGGAGAGTCTGGTGTCGCCGCATCAAAGAATCATTTTACAAACGTTCTACGAGCAGACGGTGTCGGCCGCGGCGGATTTGCGAATACCGATCTTCATGTGCGTAGCTTCGCAATCGTTCAACGTGCGCACGGTGCTCGTGTCTATGTCGCAAGTCAACTGGGAAGTGAGGAATGTGATGTCGCAGCACAGCCAGTACGTGGATCACATTGTGCGTGATTTGCAAGTCTTTTCGATGCGCTTGGACCAAGTGGCGCACACGGTGAAGATATCAAGCGACGTGCACAGGATTTTGTGGTCTGCGGTAGCCAAGTTTGTGATTCATACTCTCGTGGAAGGTTTTTCAAATGTTCCGAAGTGTTCGGACAGCGGACGCGGTTTGATGCAGCTGGATTACACGCAACTTCTCTCCAAGCTGACCAAGATATCCGGGATTAAGCCCGTTCCGTACCAGGAGTACGTGGACACGTATGTGAAGGCGTACTACCTGACCAAGCCGGATCTGGAGGAGTTCATCAAGGCGCACACGGAGTATTCGAACAAACATTTAATTGCGTTGGTGAACTGTGCGTGCGACAGCAAGAAGTCCCGCCAGGAGCTGATTGCGGTGGTGGAGTCCAAAGAAAATCAATCACCTATGAAAACAAACCCAAAAAATCTTCAATAATTCTGTTCATCTTTATAGGTTGTCCGATCAAAGTTGAGGTGAACAACACATGCTTGTTGATTGTGTGTATTGATGCATATGTAAACCTATAATTCCTTGCGAAATGTCAACCATCACGCAGGTATGCAAAGAGGACTGACCGCAAAACAACTCAGTCTTGGTATACTCCTTGCTTCATTCACATTCATACATACCCTTCTGTTATTCTGACTCTTGACATGATCCGACTTGAGTATTTGGTTAACTTGATTGCGTCTTGATGCTTTCCTCAGACGTCCCCGACTTCTACCATTCACATTTGCGTCATATATTCTCCTTACATTCCTTTCTTTGTTCATCTGCTCTACATGCCCAAACCATCTAAGAGTCCCTTTCTCTATCTTCTTCATTAAATATCTTCCACAAGTATATATGGAAATAAATCAAATAGTGAAATATTTGCTTACAACATCGTCTGCCGACTCGTCGAAATCGTCAAATTCGATGTCAGTTTAAAAATGTCAAATGTAAAAAAATATCATTTTTCTCATGTATGATGTATGTACACACATATTATATTGAAAAGGATCATTTTCATAATACAGCAAATACATTAAAAGATGTTTGGTGTTCCCAGCTTCTGACATTTTCCATGCATTGAGTTGGCAACTTGCTACGCTAGCGCCTCTAGTGGTCCGGGTTGTACAAAGTTTTTTTTTTTTTCTTACATTTTAATAGATTTTCTGTGAAACATAATTGTTAATATATTATAGAAATTGAAAATTCATAAAATAAATATTAGACAACCTACATATAAATGACTTAACTGCTTTTTTGCTCGTACATTAAAAAAACGGGAGGCTATTAAGTTTGTACTAACAGTTATTACCCTCACTGTTCACCGCTCTCACTCGGTCTGGTGGTTTAGAAACGGAATAAAATACTTATTTAACCCCTTCAGTAATCATTAAAAAATAATAAAAAGATGGAAAAAAAACACCTTTTTTTCTATCCTTTGTCTCGCATCCACACGTACCATAAATCGTATTTATTTTCGCCGTATATTTGGAAGTGGTCTTTTCTGCGGGTGATCTTTGGTCGAGTGTGAGTGTGAGTTATCTCGGGTGTGCATAATGATCGCCCGAGTATATACCGGGTCGAGCGTGATCCTTAAATCGGTCAATAAATTGTGAGAAATATTCTTTAATTTCTTATTTTTAATTTCTTTTTGTTTAACATATCACAATTCTTATCATAATTTTTTTATTTATATATGCTAATGAGGCCATTTTAATATTTTTGTCTATTTAAAGTATTTTATTTATATAAACAATAATTATTAGCCTGAAACACTCATCCAAATTGAAAAAACCTTCCGAGAAAAGATAAATGTCACCGACAGGACTCGAACCTGCAACCTTCTAATATCCGGTCAGATGCTCTACCGTTGAGCTACGTTGGCTTATCGCAAACCTGCCAAGTTAATCAATATATACTAGTGTTTCATTCAATAATTACGGTTTTTTATTATATTTCACCTGTAAACAACCAACTTTATTAATATGAGGAAGGCTTGTAACGGCTAAATCCCTCAATAGGTGGCGTCGAGACAAATTATGGAGCATCTGACCGGATATTAGAAGGTTGCAGGTTCGAGTCCTGTCGGCGACATTTATCTTTTCTCGGAAGGTTTTTTCAATTTGGATGAGTGTTTCAGGCTAATAATTATTGTTTATAAAAATAATTGTTACCCTTTGCGCTATGCACAAAAATCTTGTCTTAAAAACTTTAAAGTTTATCAATTAATATATATTTTATTTATTTTCTAAACTACCAGACCGAGCGCGAACGGCGAGCGGCGAGGCTTATAACTGTCAGTACAAACCTAATTGACTCTTTAAGATTTTTTCGTTTATGAGCAAAAAAGTCATGTGCGCTCGAACGTGATTTACGCTCACAGATGGCTCTGATTAAAATATTTTAGAAAAAAAAAACACTTTTAGCACTTGTTTGCTTTTAAATATTGAGGTGAATTGTTTGTTGGCGGGTGTACACACGGAATATGAAATATAATAAATTGTTATTGTCAATAAAGCTTAAGTCCTTCAAGAAACTTATAAAAATACTATATATGTTAGTTTTACAAGGACTTGAGCTTTAAATTTATAGTAATAATTTATTCCATTTTATATTCCTCGTGTCCACCCGCCAACAAACAATTCATTTCAATATTTAAAAGCACTACTTGCTAAAAGCATTTTTTTCTAAAATGTTTAAATTAGAGCCATCTGTGAGAGCATATTACGTTTTGTTTAGCCTCGAGAGTACGTTTCACAGAAAATCTATTAAAATGTACGAAAAAACCAAATCCACCAACGTGCGCCGCTGGGGGCGCTAGTGCAGCTTAATGTATGGACAATGTCAAAAGCTGCGCGTATTATGTACATATTATATGTATATTTCTACGGTATTTGATTATCGATATAGTGACATCACAATCTAGCAACACGTATTTATTTAAAAAATAAATTAATTTGAAAATAATCCACGCTTCGCACTTATTATTGTATTAATATTTTATATTTTTCTTAATTTCGTTACTGGCAACCCAGGTGTTTATTATATATTTTTTCATAATACAGGGTGGCGCAAAACTACCGTTATATGGTACCGTTAACGGCATAATCAAGCCGTTGTTGGTAGTCTATCGGCTTCAATTCTTGCACAAGCTGAACCTTATACGGGAACATGTGCAATGTGGCCAAAATCCTCCGAACGGACCTCCGCGATAGCCCCACTTGTGCCGAACTGTTGATGTTTCTGGACTGTCCTGCACACTATCCACAACACGTTGGATATTTTCTTCCGTGTGGACCGTACGTGGTCTTCCGGTACATGGAAGGTGTCTTACTGTACCATGTTGTCGAAAATTAGCAAGCAGGCGGTTTATTGTTGGTGCTGAAGGTCCAGTACGCACATTAAAAAACGACGATAAGCTGCGTCAAAACAATTGACCGTTGATTTACAAAATAAAATTGAACAATTGTTGATCGCTGTTCTGTTGTGTAGTGTTTGTTCCATTTCAAATTCCCCAAGTTTTCTTCACAAAATTCTGAAATTAAAATAAAAAATATAAATAAATTAAAAAAGTTATTAAACATTCAAACCATAATGGTAGGTTTGCGCTAGCCTGTATATATATTACTCGTCTCATTTCTTCCCTTTCTCCCCTTTTACCTTTCCCCTTTCCGCTCCCATTCCCTTCCCCTTCCCAACAGAAAGACTAATTTAGATTGTGGAGATGGTGAAAGACATTTAAGTGTATAATTTACGTGAACCTATATTATAAGAACTGTATTGAAAGACAAACTAAAAATATAAATATATGTATGAAACATGACAATTAAAAAAAAATTATTTCACCGTTTTTTCACATTTATTTTTCTTTACTGTTATCTTCTCACTCCTCGCGATCCTGCACTACACGGAGAGCCGCGGACTACGACGTTCCGGATGCCCGGTCAGTCCAACACATTTATGAACTTCCTCCGCTACTCCTGTCGTCCACTTTGCCAGTGACCAGAGTTTCTCCAGGTTGGATTTTTCAGTTTGGCGACCAACGTGTCCAAAGTAACTTAGGATACTCTTGCAGGCAGACAGTTGATAGCCTCTTGTGAATGCGTGGTTCTTCCATGGTGGATATTAGTTTTTTTTTTATGGTACAGGGTTATTCAAAATGATGAACTCGATTTTGTACTGCTATATTTTCTGAATTTTACATTATATATGAATGATCTACATAGGAATTGAAAGAGGAGGTCCGGAAGTTTCGAATTCCACCACTGGATCGCTCATAGTTGCGCAAACGACCGCGGCGCAAGCACTTATTTCGCGTCAGGTTCCGACAGCTCTGATAGGATCCCAATTCTGGGTTGGCGGCAACGAAAAGGGTGATAAGAAGGACTGAAGAAACAGGAGGATGCCACGGAAATTGAATAGGCCTACCTTGGTTCGTGGATATCCTCTAGCACTTAATTCACCTCACTGAAACTTCACTGTAATCCAGAATTTTCCAGTTGCTCCGGTTGTGGCGTTGAACACTTTTTTTGTTCCTACACGATGAGCGGTTTGAATTAGAACTAAAATTCGGCACTATCTTCTTCCAGTTACAAAAGGGATCGGATCGGGGGGGGGGAGGGAGGTGGGTAGATAATAATCATGCATTTAAGATGCCAAAACATGTCAGTTTAACTCAATTTCGCACATTCTCTGACACACGCGGTTGGTTCAGTCTTTTTCCTTTACAGAGACATCCAGTTGACTCAAATTAATGATGTCAACAACCAATGCTCTTTCTAGTTGGAAGTTCAATGTTAAAATGAAGACGAAAGGTACGCTGCCCTACAGTTGCCGACTCACTACCTGCTCTCAACACAGGATTTCCTAGCGAGACTGGCATAGTACCATCCCCCTTATTATAATCTATGAATGAATAAAAAAAATAAAAAGTTTTACGGAACTCACGAACACAGAAAACCTTGTACTGCATAGTAGACATGGGCGAAACTGAATGAACGAATCAAATGAACAAATAAACAAATTCAATATTGTGACATACTCGATCTAATGTTTAATTTGGCAGGGAATTAATTCTTGATTCTTTAGGCGTGCATCCGTATTTCTAACACACGGCACGGATATTTTTTTATTATTTATTTGAATACCGCAGAGGAGTCCCAACTGCTTCCAACCATCTGGAGCCAGTGAGACTATGGCATCCCCAATTGGGGAATGTTGTGAGGGTAATGGTAGCAAGGAGGGGAAGAGGAAGGTTGGGAAATACCTGGCTATTCAGATCTGGTCACCAAACACGGCTAAAAGCCATTTCAAGCAACGTTTCAATTCTGAATGGTTGTCTTTCACCAGGGCGATACTGAGAGTATCTTCCACTCTGGAACGTGCGCAAACATACTGTATATTATTTTTTAATTAATTAATTGTGAAACAACACAAATTAAATAAAATTTACTTGCGCACGTCGGGATTTGAACCCGCGACCCTAGGATTCGTAGTCGAGAGCCTTACCCTTCTACCATGGAGGCCGTCTACTATGGGCAGTGCCACAAAGTCGCCAGAGTTATTGCCGTATTGCGTAGGACTCCGTCTAATGTACGGTATCCCGCGCCCTAATCCATGTAAACTCGTATGCCATAGTTCATTCACAGCCTGCATATTCCCCAGCGTGCAAACCGCTGCAAGTCTGTATTCCCTAATTCAAAAAATGAAGAAATGTATTCTGAATTCAGTTGTGACATCGTAGTTACTATGTCTCTCGTCTATCGATATCGAATCTGTCCCTTAGAGTAACAATATACCAAGAGATCTCAATTTGCGAAATGTTGTAGCCAGATTTTGACCAGGGAGTTGTGCAGGGCCGGCCCTGAGCCAAATGGTGCCTGGTGCAAGTAAAATTTTGGCACCCTGCGCAAAATTATTTATTAAATATTTTGGCAAACTCAAAATTGCTTAAAACTTCGATTGACGATTCTGTATATGATCCTTTGAAGTACGAGGAAGCAAGTATTACAGAAATAATCCTGTGGAGTACGAGTATAGTCCTACCAAACCCGCGAAACCGATATTTGTCGATATGGCGGAGGGATACGAATGAGAGCTACAAGCAGAACTAACACCATCTATATTCAGTAGTTATTTGAATTCATAGCTCGATCTCACTCTTTCATCAGGAGTGGACGCCTATAGGCATCTCATTTTGCACTGTTGTGTTCTGTATCTATCACGTTTTCATTTGTATTCACATAAAAAAGTTGCTTAGTATTATAGCGCTACAGCCATCTCAGTTTACACTGTGTTTTCTGAATCTGTTTCATTTTCTCACACCTGTGAATTTTTGGTTCAAACAAAAGGTAAGTACGTACACATGACATACTCGTAAATGTATGGAATGATCTAAGTTCCATCGGAACGATGAATGGTGTGAGGTGCTAGCGTTATTTTCGCATGCTCCTCGGGGATTTTTAGTAGATTTTTAAAATGAATATACTAGGTATCGTTAACAGATGCCTT